>PVKV010012521.1:0-65294 GCA_004027835.1 Alouatta palliata | reverse complement strand
TCTGGATTATGAAAGTGTTTATAATATCCTGGTCAGTGTAATATATATGCTTCTTGCTCTGAACCCTCTGTAACAAACTATGTTCCAAATAGTTGATTTGCCCCCCCAATTTATTTTTATGTTAATGCAATTTGGTTTTATAGATGACTGCAGTTACATTAAAGAATATAAATAGTTTATGTGTAATTTTTAGTTGTTATAACTAATTAACACGTTTTCACAGAAACAGTAACCCAATCAGAAGTATTTTAGTAAGAAGCTAAATATATTCTAGAATCTCTTTGTGAAACTTAATTTCTGCAGGAATTAATTGCCATCTCACTTGAGTAAGTAATATGACTGCAGTTTTAAAAATACACATTTATGAAAAGATGCACACATCCAAAAGGTTAAATTTCAGTTATTTTGTATAGTGCTTTTGTCCAGATATCTAAAATACAAGAAAGAACAAATGTCTCCTTGGAGGAAAATTTATGCGTTGTACAAGAACTCTCAGCTTCTTAGTATTCTTTCTGAAAACTCTTGCAAAATAAAAAGGGCCTTCCCCACCTGAAAGGTATCATTAGGAAATCAAGTTATATCACTAACCCACTTCAGTTCAATAGACTGAGGTTCTTCAGAGGAGTTCACCTTTCCAGGTTTCATAATAAGAAAGTATTTGTTCAATTAAATCATAGGCATATAAACTGAATAATTGGAAAACTGACTTAAAATTATAGGATGAAAAGTCACTGTTACCACCAATATTCTACTTTAAAAACTACTGTGTCTCTGACAGTGAATAAAAGTGTAGAAATTCTGTACTAGACAGAGTTAGAATAAAAATCCTTTGGAGTCTTTCTGATGATGAACTATCAGAGAGGGAAAGAAGTTACACTGGAGATGTAGTTTTAAAAGGAAGAAGAAGATACAGGTGATGGGGAGGAAGGCAGCAAATCACACTGCCATGTGTGTACCTATGTAACAATCTTGCATGTTCTTCACATGTACCCCCAAACCTAAAATGCAATAAAAAGTATATAAAAAAAAAAAAAAAAAAAAAGAACCGGGAATGTGGAGCAATTGCGTAAGGTATATAGAATTTCCCTTTGGAGTGATGAAAATGTTTTGGAACTAGATGGAAGTAGTGGTTGCAAAACATTGTGAATGTGTTAACTCCCACTGAACTGTTCACTTTGAAATGGTTAATTTTATGTTACATAAATTTAATCTCAATTTAAAAAATTGTACCACAGTGTTAAAGCACATTGGTTATTTGTATATGTTTTCTGTATTTGTTTAATTTTATAGATGAAACAGTGGCGTTCATAATATCTGACCAGCATTTTATTCAATAAATGTCAGTGAAAAAGCTATTTGAGATCTGTGTAATTGCTGATTTTTTTTTCTTTCAGGAATCACCATGTTGCTCAGAGATTTTCACCTAGAATTTTACCCATCTCTCTGAAATATCTCACTATAGAATTGCCTAACTTAAATTTTAAATCTTCCCAGGGACCTCTGTATTCATTTATATTTAAGTAATTCCTGAGATGTTGGAAGCTTACACTTTATGTGACTCCCATAGTAGAATCATTTTGGAAAATCTGTTTACATGCTGGTCTTCATCTTACACATCATTAATGAAAGTGTCAACT
Organism: Alouatta palliata; assembly: GCA_004027835.1. NCBI lineage: Eukaryota > Metazoa > Chordata > Mammalia > Primates > Atelidae > Alouatta > Alouatta palliata. Next base: position 63,657 of record PVKV010012521.1, on the reverse strand, counting down.
AGAAAGGTCACTAGCAGCAATGCCTACAGCACCCCACTGATCATCTGAGTGGAATTTGATATATTGGCTTTAATATTTTCCCTGTCCTTATCAACTAATTTTCAGTTCATGTTGGGGGCCTTAGGTCAATACCATTAAAATTAATTTTTCTTGTTTTATGGTAGTGAGATGTTACCTAATTCCATCCTGGTGAAACCTAGGTACCAAACTTTCCTTGCTATTATTGAGTGTAATTACTGACAGCATTTCTGTTTAATTGCTAGGATAGTTAATGACAATAGTTTTCATTATAATGGAGGGCATTTTTTTTTTCCTGTATCACCTTGTGGTGCCTGTTTCTTTTCTTGACAGTAATCTGTAGACTGTTTCACTGCTCATTAGTAACTCTAAGGCCTGAGGAAATGACAAGGGGGCACTCAATTTCTGTTCATTTTGCCTGGCTAGCAGCCTGTTACCAGTCAAGGAGGCAAGAGTGAGGATTGATAGTGTTGAGTTAAATGGATGTATGATTTATCCATCAGTGTTAAGAGCTAGCTTCTCTGACATGGACAATTAAGATTTCAATCAGTCTTTGAGTTGGGAGGACTCTTGGAATGATCCTCTGCCCCTGTGTTTCTCAACAGGAGTATGTGCTGCTGGAGATGGGGGAGGAACAGTTATTTGTCTTCCTAGACCCTTCCATATACTGAAGAACATTGAGTACCCCTGGACCTGGAGTACTAAATGCTGATAATTGCCAGGACTTCCCAGAGTGACCCACACATTTCTGGGTGCTTCCAAGTGGGGCAGATCCACACATTATCGCTTTACTTGATGAGCAAACTCAGTCCTGGAAAGGTTTGGTGCCTTGTCCATCCAGGAAGTGGCAAAATTGGTGTCACAACCAACATGTTTGCTTATCTAGTCCAAAGCTGCTTCTATCAGCAAAGTTTTTTTCATTTAAATATTTTCAAGCATCAAGAATCTCAAGTGGGCTGTCCAGACTGGTCTGAAATTTAGCTACCTTTTCCTACTCGATTCACTCTTTTGTTTCATACCTTCTCCTTACTCCTTACTTCTCAATCATCCATCACTCTTTACTTCCCATCTTTCCTTTTTTCCTATTTCACCGAGAAAACAGAAGACAGAGCAGAGCAGTCTGGTCTTCACACCACCAAATCCTGCAGTCTACCTGCATTTATACCACATATGCTATCTTCCTTCCTGTTACAAGTAATGAACTCTTCCTGCTCCTGCAGAGAGCCCAGTTCCTCCCTCACAGACAAGGAGTGTGCTGCATGAATTACCTGTTGTTCTCTCTTGCTTTTTCAAACTCTTCCTCCCACTGGACATATAACATATAACCAATACTGAACTACCCATATATGTGCCATTAACATATAACCATACTAAACTATCTTCATAGTAAAAGGCAATCTTTCATGACCCCTACCTCTACTCTTAGGATGTTTTTCTGCTTCCCTGAAAGAGTTCTCTCCCGAGAGAATTATTAGTACTTGCTCTCCTACCTCCTCCAATCCAATTGGCTCCTCAACCCCTTCCAACCAGGTTTTCTTTCTTCACCATCCTCACAGAGTCACTCTTGTTGAAGTTACCAACAACCTCCTTCTTGTCAAACCCATCAACCGACAGCCCTTATCCAAAACTCCCAGCCAGATTTGACAGGGTGACTCCCCTGTTCTTCATGAATCATTTTATTAATTTGGCCTCCTAGGCATGATTTTCTTTATTTCCCTCTCACCTCATTCATTTATCTTTCTTAGGCTTCTTCATAGGGTCCTCCTCCTCTGCTGAGCCTAAGATATTGAACTTCTCAGGAGCCTAGTTCTTAGCCCTTCTATTTTTAACAATGCAACCAGAAAAAAAAAAAAGCTTCAAAAAAATCAAATGTCTTTCCTTTGCTTAAAAACCCCTGAAGACCATAACACTTAGAATGAAATTCAAACCCTTTATTTAGAACTACAAAGCCCTACGTCATCTAGCCTTTCTAGATTACTCTTTCATCCACCTTGAACACTTGTTGTTCTTCCTTGAACACTCTTCATTTCTTCCTGCTTTAGGGTCTTTGCTCTTCCTTCCTGAAATGTGCTTTACCCAAATTTTCTCAAAAGTTCTCCTTTCTCATCATCCAGGTTCCTCCTCAAATGTCTCTTTCTCACAAAACCTTCCCTGACCCTGTTGTCTAAACTACTCTCTCCCCTTTCCATCGCTCTGTGTTCCCTTACAGTGCTTTTCCTTATTCGTAGAAGATATCTCTCCCTGAAATCATATATTTATTTGCTGTTAATGAGAGATAACATGATAGAGTAATTTAACACATAGATTCTAGTTCTGTGAGTCCTGGTTGCAACCACAGACTAGCTCTGTGACCTTGACAAGACACTTAACCTCGGTGTTTCTCAGCGTCCTAATCTTTATAGTGGAGATACTGTTTAATTCTTACAGGTTGTTTGTTGTAAAGTGAATTAAAATATATAACATGCTTTGAATAAATGACTCACTTGGTAAGTGCTATGTAAATTTTAAGTATTATGTTAAATGTTGTTTGAAACTTTCAACAGAAAATAAGCTTCAAGAAGATGACTAGTGTTTCATTCTTGTGCGCCACTATTTTTCTAACTCTGGAAGCAGTGCCTGGTGCACTGTATAAATCTCAGTGTCTATTTTTTGAATGAGCAAATGAATGGCATACCACTAATTGGACTTATGTCTCAGTATACTTTCAATTTGTACTTGTGACCTAAAAACAAGATAGCTTTGGGAATGGCCGTATCAGTAGCAAAGGTTAGTCTGTCAGGAACAAGAGATGACTTAGAATTTTGTAAAATAAAACATCCCTATCTGCTCTAGCTCTCTGTAGGGTTTTGGTACTCTTTCAATTAGGTTGGTTTCTGTTAAGACATTTTCATTCATATGGAGAGAGAATAAGAAGATATAGAATGTTTGAGGTGAACAAGGAGACAGAACAGTAGCAAGGTAATAAGTTAAAATGAGTAGCTTTGTTCATTGAAGAAAGAAGAAAGTGGAAAAATATATGAATGGCAGAATTAGAACTAGGTGGGGCTTGAATGTTTCAGTCTATCTAGTTGCTTCTATAATCACTTAAGTGTTGTTGCAAAAATTCTGTTTCAATGTGTTCTATTTGGAATTGAATTTTCATTTCTACATAGCTGGCTGGATTTGTCTGGATCAGTATGTCACTTTCAAGATGAAGACCATGGTCTCCTAGTCAAGAGCTTTTGAATGCCTGTGCTTTTTAGAGTATAAGAAAAATTAATAAAATGCAGTCAAATGTAATATAGAAAAATGCTTCTATGGGAGAAATAAAGGTGGTCATTAATAAGATGTTAAATATGCCATCCAGGAATCTCTATAGTTCTCTCAAAAGTGTGTACTAGATTATTCATTTGTATTTTGGGAGATTGAAATAAGCCAGTGGCTTTTAAATCACTATCAAAGATATAGCAGATTTGCCTTAGCCATGTACTATAATCTCTTGGCCAACTATGAAGGCATGCAATGCATTTAATATGACCACTCACCTTCCCCTATTCTCCATGGTGTCTCAGTGGAAGGATGCTGAATCATGAACTTATTCTCAGAACTTGCTGTAAGATGTTAACACATCCATTTCATTGGCTGCCAAGTATTTTAGACCTTCATAAAACCATGGAAAGTTATAGTTCAGTGGAAATTTGAAACTTCCACATTTGCCACAACCTGAAACATGTGTAGAATGTTTTCAAAAGTAGGGAGAATTTAAAAGTATATTCTCAGTAGTGTTACTTTGGAGTTTTTCCTTAATTTTTTGAAAAGTAATTTAACCTGAATCACTGAGAGTAGATAGATAGTATGGGAAGATTTTTGTATTTTTTATACAACCTAAACAGGTTTGCTATTGAATACTTGCTGAAAAAGAGCAAGCACTGTTGCCTGTATTAATGAAGACATTTTCAAACCAGACACTTCGGAGTCATTATGTAGTGAGGCTTTGACAGTGGAGGCCTTGCCATATGGGGACATAAACTCCTCTAGATATGGAATATCAGTGAAATTGTTTTCTGTCAGTTATTGTTTTGGAGTCCAAGTGGTGGCAGTTGGCAATGTGTGAACAGAGAATATCATTGTTTCTGTTTTATTCTAACTACCCATCTGTTGCTTTAACTTTATGCAGTCATTTCTGATAGAATGAGGCCTGTGGCACTGGCTCTTATATATACAATTTTTCCTAATATAATTTAATTCTGAACTCTTGATGAGATACACCAGAAGTAAAGTTATTAAAGAGTGAGTTGAAGAACCAGTTCAACAGTTAACAAAAGATGCCTTGTATCTGCTTCTGATGTCCAATTAATGTCATCAATTTCTTTGTGCTCCTCTCCCTCAATTCTGTCAGAGATCCCCTTGTTTTACTTACCTTCAAGAGGCAATGGTAAAGGTCTCACTTTGCCATTTTATTTTTCTTCACATTATTTTGCACACTGGGGGTTAATGGCTGGTCTGTTTTGCTTTAGTGCCTTCTCAGACTTCTGCTTCCGTGGCAATGTAACAATCTGGCCATATCGTCCTCTCCTTGACCCCCAGTTTCTGGACTCCTTACATCTTCTACCATAAAATCATGAACTTTCCATGTTTCTTCCCCTCCTCAGCCAGACACTCAACAAAGCTTTTTCTAGGCATCCTCTTCTGTTCATAAGCACGTTTCTTTATCTGCTCATCTTTTATATTACCCCTTTATGCAGTCCTAACTTACATTTTGTTCATTGCATCTTGACCTTCAATAGCTCCATGAAAATGTGAAATAAATGTGACAGTAACATCATTATTTATTTGTGCTTCTTCTGAAGTTTCTGTTCCTTTGTTCAAATATTCTCTTAAAAAACTCAAAACCTAGGATTTACTTTCAGACTTAAATTTAGTCTATCACTATCCTTATCTATTAGTATAAAAAATGATAAAATTTTATCTATGCTCTTCTAGGATAATCCAAGTTCATAGATAACTTAAATATTTATTGTGAGTATCCCATGCCCACATTTTCTGATGTCAGTTTCTACCCTTTGTTGTTGTTGTTGTTGCATAAACATGTACCATTTCTAGGGAGACTTAAAAATTAAAGCAGTTTGATCAATTTCAGCTGTAGTATGGATCTTCTTGAAAAAAATTTATAGGATTATTTTATTAAATACATTACAATTTTAGTGACATATATGAATACAAAACACTGGTACTTTTTGACTGATAGACTAATTGAATCCTTAGACATGACAGGAGTTTGAAAGGGAGAATATGTGAATTAGTGTAATTTTAAATTAATTTTCCTCTGCATCTTAAGGGATCCATATAGTAAAGCCCTAATGAAGTAAGGTTTCAGAATGGGGATTGGTGGTGTAGGGTAAGAATGTAATGGATTTAAGTAGTCGTTTACCTGGAGCATGCTTATTTAGTTATTGTCTGCTTTATTTGGACAAGGCAACAATATATCAATTAACGGTAGAAAAATATACGCATAAAAAATACCCCTACCTGAAGCATAGCCCACATTGCCCCCTAGGGACTTTAACCTAAGAGGCAATTATCTGGTAATTTGCATAGTGATGCTCTAAAAATGAGCCTTACTGATTAGAAATATGGAAAAACTGGATTCATAAAAGTTGTTCTCAATAAGAAAAAGCAATCAGAAAACATTCATTGCTGTAATAAGAGACAAAGCCACCCCAGATAATACCCGTATCAACAGCCTGTTAAATGGGCCCTCTGAGGAAGACACAGAAGGCACAGCAAGATTGCAAGCTCCATTTTTTTCTGATAACAGACCCTTAGAAATTCAGAGATTCTAACAGATGGAGCCGAGGTGTGGAAAGAAGCTGGGGCTCAAAAGTAAGATTGACTGTGGCTTTGCTGTGAAAATATTTTCATTTTTACATAACTTGCTAATAATAAAAAAAGTATTCTGGAATGGTAGCTAGTCTATAATCACAGCCTAGTTCCTACCACATAAATCAGTACTTAACTAAGACAGAATCAGTTACAGTCAACCCAGACTTGCATTGTTTTATTTTGTTTGTTTGTTTTCCTTTTTCCTCTACCCATCTTTACATTTGCTCCTCTTCTTTTTTTCCAGGCTCTTGCAAACCCAAAGAGTAACTAGCAGTGATTAATATCATTGCGTACAATTTCCTAGTGAGAATCCCAGATCACTGTCATCACTGAAGTGTTTATTTATGGAATGTTGGATGCTAGAAAATGGCCCTTTTTAAATTGGCATTCTGAAAGAAGCACAATGTTTTCTTAACTAAAATGACAACAATTAATACCTGCAATGAAAATGAATTTATACATGCAAGCATTCGTTTATCTTTTTCTTTTTGCAGTATGGATTTCCCCCTAGAACCAAGAAAATTTTTATGACCCAATATTTAAGAAAGAGGTTAAGATTGTATGTTCTGCTTATCTTAAACAGCATCCATCTTCTGATTTAACTGCAGCAGAATCACTTGTTGGTAATCCTGAAATACATGGTTATCACACTAGTGATTTTCTTTTAGGTAAGATGGTTATTTAAGTGAGCATTAGGTGAAGCCAAGGATTTTTTAAATGGCTTGAGACAGGAAAGGTCTATTTCATTATGTGGTCTACTTTATCCTCATTTTTAATAGGAAAACAAAAATAAAAAATGAAGATTTGTTTATCCTTTTCCAGGTAGTGTATTTCCAAAAATAGATATTATACATTGTGTATTAGTAACCTGAAATTTAGGAGGAAGATTTTTGTTGCAGCATCAGTGATGAACATTTTAGACTCATTGAAAATGCATTTCCTGGCTTGCTTTTTATTTTAAAAATAAACGCTATTACAAAATGTATTCTTTTGTACCAACATATTATTAATTTCATGTCCATTCTTTTTGTTCTTAGTTGGTTACAAGTCTTTCTTCTACCCATACAAGGTAATAATCACCTTGAGGTCTGAAACTGTAACCTACTCATTTCTAAATGCATAAAAATCTGTCTGCGAACTTATTTTATGTGTATTCAATAAATAATTACTGTGTGTACTCTGAGTCCCGCCTTCTTGTTGTCATTTCTACTGGCATTATTTTGTTAGTTTCCATAAAATGAAAATTTTTAAGAATTTTGCAGCTTTTGACCTAGGATTCAGATAAAGAAGTTACAAAGGAGCTTGACATTTGAAGTCAAAAAGCTTTGAATAAGGCAATTTGTTGTAAGTCAATGTTTTGTAAATTGTGGATCAGAATATTTTGGTGAGATACATAAAATATAATTTTAAAAAGAAATAAGACGAGGAAATGATAAAACATATCATTCATTTCAAGAATCCTTTTTGTTATATAGAGATATACATAGAGATAGAAATACTTATGTGTGTTGGGTGTGTGGTGTGTAAAATTGAGTCAAAATGTAAAATGTAGGTTGTTGTCAAAAAAATTTTTAAATCACTGAACTTTGAATATTTGAATGTTTTTAATAATTCTGAGCCTGAAATTCGCCATCCACAAAATGGTCTTAAAAATAATTATTTTAAAGGTTTATCCTGAGGATTAAGGCGAACAATATGCAAAGTACCTTGCATGGTGCCTGATTTCTGTAGAAGACAAGCAAAAGATGTAGCCTTTACCAAAACTAATCCATTTAAAATTTAGTTGATCATGACCCTTTTACGTATACACAGGATTATATCAAGACTTCAAACTAATTAAATTAATTTTTAAAACACTTTTAAATTTAAAACTCAATGATTTTTAAAAGTTAATCAATAAGGGCATTGCTTCATTAATTCATTTTATTTAATGATTTTTCTTTGAGGTCATTGCTTTTCAATTCAGTATAAATGTTTTTAATTTATTCATTCATTAACTCAAATATTTTTAGGATTTGGAATATGGCCAAATAAACATGACATTTTTAAGAGAATACAAATTTGTCCTATGAGGAATAGTTAAAAATCTGTTGAAAACCTGCTAAAGCCTAAAAATGGATATGTGGGGTGATACTGATTTCATATATTAAAAAGTTGGTCTCATGCCAGAAAGATTAAATATGGTCTTGGGAGAAGGAAGAATGAAGACCAGCTTATTGGAAGTTATGGGACAACAGATTTCAATTCAAAGTAAGAAGCAAATAATTTTACCTGAGATTTGTCTCAAAACCTTATAACTACCTCAGAAGAGGTGTTCCTCTGAGAAGGTAGGGTGGGTATGGTGAGATTTGATATCATGTAAATTGTCTTTTACCTTAAAGATTCTGTGGCTGACTTTTATGGGTCAGATACCCTGAGGAGTCCCATGTGATATATGCAAATAAGATTTTCTTTTTGCATAAATAAACCTTAAAATTGAGTCTAGAAGAAGATGCTGAGGATTTTGCATAGTTTTGTCTTTGAGAGATTTCATGAATTTATCAGGTCAATTTACATTTATTCATAAGCATTGTGCTTATCCCTGACTTTACTCTGAATGTCTTTTTTGTTAATTACATTTGTCTTGAGTGCTTAATTAGAAACAAAAGTAGAAAGGAAATCTGTCCATTTGATCATTTTTAGCAGTTCTACTGGGTGTAAAACTTTGTGTGAATGTAGGCAAGATTGGGAAATGTGAGCCTGGGAATACTTACAGAGAAGAAAAATGGAAGGTGAACTGATGGTGGCTGGAAGAGGAAAGGTGACTTTCTTTAGAAAGAGTGTGATTAGTATGACCAAGAAGCAAAACAAAAAGAAGCATATGGGGATCATAAGGGAGGATTATGTATTTCTGTATCCTTTGGGAATGCTTTGTTTGGCTTTATATCTTGTTGGGAAAATAGAATAACTCAAAGGATATCCTAGATCATAATGAGGTTTTAGTGCTTGAAAAGTGACACCTTCCCAGGGGGGGAAAAATCATAGATGAGGAATCTGAGTTGTAAAGTAGGTGAACTAATTTGTCTTAGTAATTAAGCGTAATCAAAGCATACTCTTCTTGACTTTGAATCCACTGTTGTAATACCAGTCTTGATGAATTATTGCCCTGAAACATTTCCCCTCCATCTGATGGCTTCAGGAAGCTGAAACTTTTCTCTCAAGTGTTTTAGCCATGGGTTGTAATTAAGTCTAGGATCTTCCATTTCCCAGTGTCAGTCATAATAAATTTAGAGTGGCTTTATCACAATGAATAATTCTGAATGAGGCCTTAGAGATCTTCTCATTCAGAAGTTTTCAAACGTTATTTTAACAGTGAAGCCCTTTGTTCTTGAACAATATTGACATAGCAGCAGCTTAATATCTAAAGCAGACTTTTAGTTTGAGAGAGAGAGAGAGAGAGAGAGAGAGAGAGAGAGAGAGAGAGAGAGATGATCTAATTGCAATGAGTATTAGGGAACCTGGATCACTGCCTGTCCCCACCTCTGACTCCCACCACTGTACAACTTGACTCCCAAGAAGTACCATAATTTCTTTAAAAGAAAATCTAATTTATTGCCTTAATTTTACAGCCAGAGTTTCTTTGAATGCAGGGGAAATAGAAAATTAATGTAACATCCTTGGAGAAAAATCCACTTTCTCAAATATGGCACAAAAATAGCCTTCAGCTGTGGACTGCAGTGTGACTGCAGAAGATCCAGGGGGAGGAAAGGTGTAAATATGAGGAAATGGGCCTTTATGTTGCCCCAAACAGGCATTTGTAAGTATTAGTTAACATGAGAGTGTAATTGACCCACTAATTCCAATGTTTTTTCCCAAAGAAAATAAACCCTGTGAAAATAAGCATATTTCTCTGCGTATAAAGAATTGTTAGTGCTGATGTGAAATAGTTTTATGTGGATGCCCTGTAAGGTCTGTAGCCATGGCATTTTTCTAGGGAATTCTGCAAAATAGCAACTGGTTTGGATAAGCCACCTGTAATCTGATAGAATAGTGTCTCTAAAAGAAGAAGCTGATTTTCTTTTTCATGGATTATCTGGAAAGCCACTGGAGCCTTCAGAGCCTTCCCAGGCTGCCTTTCAGTGATCTCTGGACAAGGGAAATGGAAGAGGGACCAATGCCAAGGAATCAGGATTGACAGTTACCTGTCTGAGAACGTAGTCCCAAGGCCAGGTTTAGTTGTTACTGATTTTTTTTAATAATTACATTGCTAGTGAGCTCCCATAGTATAATTTCCAGGGACTTGAGGCTCCCTTAAGGTGGTGACATATTTATAACATGCTTTAATGCTCTTTTTGTCCTTAATCCATGACCGAATGTGTAATTTCCTTGTCTGAAGACTCATGTTGCCCATTTACCACCCTAGTGAATAAGGGCAACTCTCCCTCAGGAAGAAAGTAAGTCTGTGTGCCAGTGGTGCCGATGACCAGCACATTTTTCTTCAAATCGATAGAACATTGATGTCTCCGGAGCATATCTAGGCCTAGAAGTATATCCATGGGTTGATCCTCAAGTATGGAGAAAGAGCACTGTAAGAAATCACCTTCAATTTGAATCTGAGCTAGATGAACACGGCCAATAATTATCTGTGTGCCCACTCCTTTAGCAACCCCAGCCCACCGTCGGTCCACCAGCCTCATGATGTTACATCTCTCGGCACAAGCCTGGCTCATAATGGTCATCTGGGCGCCCGAGTCAACAAATGCCTTCAAAGGATGCCCATTCACTTTGCAGTTAATGTAGAGCATCGTCACTTCTCCGAAACTCTCTGGGGCCTCTTCCAGGGCTATATTCATGTTTTCTTCAATGTTCTGCTGCCGGATTTCCTCTTCTATTTTGGCCTGAGCTTCCTGATCCAGTGGGTCGGCCGTGAAGAGACGAAGCCTCTGTTGCTCTCTCAAGGCCCTTTCCCTTTGCTGCTCCATCAGCACCTGAGAAAAGGTCTCAAGGCTTCCGCTGAGCAGGGCTTCCGCCAGGCTGGGGTTGCGTTCCTTGAGCAGGGACAGATCGTGCGGGTTGGAGAGCAGCATGCTGCGGATCAGGGCGGGGCTTCCCAGGCCTTGCGGGCCAGCCACTTTCTCTCCAGAGGCCAGGCCGTGCGTCTGCTGGGCAGAGGGTGTGCGCTGCTGCTGCTGTCCCGGGTGCTGAGGACGGGAGCTGGACGTCCCGGGCACTGCGATGCCGCTGAAGTCTATACGAGGCTGGTTCGGGGTGCGCCGTGGAGCCCGGGGTCCCACATTGTCCCTCTGCAGTAAAACCACCACATCGCCGTCTTTGAGGCCGTAGGAGCCCAGGGAACAGTGGTCGTCGATGAGGAGTCGCTCCATGTGGATGATCTGGATCTCTTTGGCGGGGACTCTGGACTCCACCTCGCAGAGGACCTTGAAGTTTCGGAGCTCAAAGTCGGGGCTGACCTGGAGGGAGAAGGTGACCTCCGAGAGGTCCCTCCGCACGCAGTACACGGTGATGAGCATGGCGGCGGCCCGACCGGGCCGGGTGGGCAGAGGGCATGGGCAGGTCTGCCCCAGCGGGCTGGGGCAGGTCTGCGTTGTTGATGCTGCTGCTCCTCACAACTCAGTAGGTCATTCACCTCTCAGAGAGGCACGGATGCTCATCTGTCTGGGGCTGCCTGCCAGCCTCAGTGCCAGCTGTGTGGCCCACTGGAGCCTTGAGGTAGCATGTTGTGTTCCAAAGTCCATTTGTAAGTGCCCTGTTTGGAACCTGGAATGCCTATTCCCATGGAAACACAATGACTCAAAACTGTCAGGTTTCAAGGCCAGCCCTTCAAAGCCTATTTAACACATGATATGAAAGAAATTATTTCAACACTTTTTTTTTTTTTTTGAGACAGAATCTCATTCTGTCACCCAGGCTGGAGTGCAGTGGCATGGTCACAGCTCACTGCAGCCTCGACTTCCTGGGCTGAAGCAGTCTTCCTCTCTCAGCCTCCTGAAAAGCTGAAACTACAGCCACAATCTACCATGCCTAGCTATTTTTTGTATTTCTTTTATAGAGATGGGATCTCACTATGTTGCCCAGGCTGGCCTCCAACTCCTGGGCTCAAGCCATCCACCACACTTAGGCTTCCCAAAGTGCTGGGATTACAGGTGTGAGCCACCGTGCCTGGTTTTCAACACTTTCTAAACAGCATATTATCATTTGTTTTGCTTTAGAGTTATATTCTTTGTACTTGTGTGTTTCCCTCCCCCCTACCCCAAATAGTGTCTGTTTCCTACATGGCAAGTATCATTCTATGTCTATAATACGAAAGTCAGACTTGAAGCCTGCCCTCGAGGAGCTCACATTCTGGAAGGGATAGACGGGTGAATGGGTAATCACAATACTAAAGGCAAATCCTTTTACAAAGACATGTTCAGGGTACTGCCTTTAGTATCAAACAGAGAATGTTTTCTAAGCAGGAGACAAGCTGGATGTTGAAGGATGAGCATCTTCCAGGTGAAAAGTGGTCTCTTTCCAGAGGAAAGCATTTCATGTTACAAAAGCAGGAATTTATGGCAAGGCCTGCTATTTCTAGAGAAAGCTGAGACATTTTTTGCAATAAAAAATTGTACATCACTTTGAGTAGCAGGATATGAAGCTGGAAAAAAATAGTTGGAGCCAATTTATGAAGTCATATGTGAATTCAAGAATTCAAGGAGTTTACATATTAAATATTATCAAGTAGCAAGAATTCCCCCTCCAAAAAAAAAAAAAAAGAAAAAGAAGGAAGGAAAGGAAAGGGAAAGATCTGAAGCAGGTGTTTGTGATTTTTTTTTTTTTTAATTGACTTAGGGAAGAGGCTTCTTGCAACACAAAGAAGACAAAATGTGGCAGGAGAGCCAGTTAGGAGGCTTTTCTGGTGGTTCAAAGAGGGAGATGTTGCTAGAGTATGGAAACCTCAGGAGGACCAAAACCAAAGCAATAGGGAAGAAACATGTTTCTTGAGTAAAACTGATAGAATGCGCGCATACAGCTTGGAGGTGAGGCGTGTAGAAGTGGAGTGTGTGGATAACACAGAAGGTCTCTAAAATGGGAGACTGGGTAGACGGGCTTGTCTTGAAGGGAATAAATGAAGGAGGGAGATGAATCTTTGAGGTGACCCATTTGACATTAGTTCTGTAGGAAAATGCATTAAGGATGCCATCCCAGAGGCCAGTATGCCTCTGACACTTGGGCACAGCCACCTTCCACACACACACACACATACCTGCACACACACACACACAGTGGAGGCTGTCATGATAAGGAAGAAAAGTCCTTCAAGGCAAATGATGGTAGGGTAGAAATCCTTGCATACTAGTTATTTTTCTCCGTGTTTAATGTTTAATACAGTGTTTTGCACTGTACAGAGCTCATGTTTCCCTGGCTTGCTCCTCCCAGGTATACCTACTTAGGAGCCAAGATAGTTGCTATCCTCGGCCTAGTTTCCCCTCCTTCTTTAAAGTGTTGTTAGAAAGCCCGCACCATTACACCATTATACCATTATGGAGAAAAGGATGTCACATCAGCCTAAAACATTTTTTTTTGGCTCCTGTTTCTCATGTGTTTGTCTCAGATGGAAGACTATGTCTCTCATTGCTCTAATTATTATGTTTCCATACTCATATTTGCTTATATTAGAAATGTTGATTGAACGCCCAGTGTATGTGAAGCATGTGCTAAGTTTTCGAGAAACAAACATGAATAATGTTAAATATAGGCTGTGTTCTCAAAGGAGCTCACAGTCTAAATTAGAACATATGCACACACACAAACTGAAGGGTAAAATAGTGTCACAGTAGGAGCCGTGATAGCTTAGGAGAAATGAATAATATCTGGAGAGAAGATGAAGAAGATGGTGAGGGTTGTTGGGCAGAGAAGACTTCCTGAAAGAACTGGGTTTAGAAAGATGACAAGGAGTCAGCCATGCAGGGTGGGCCAGAGTGGAGAAACAAAGGCTGAGAAGGAAGATGACTTGACTTAGAGCTTTAACTGGAAAGACAGTGTTTCATGATATGAGGATTTTTTTTAATTTTAAGAAAAAATATCTAGCATTGTAATTTTCACCATTTATACAGATGAATGGCCCTTTGACTCAATAATATGATGTTATGGTTCTTTGCACACTGACAAGTTTATCAGAGATTACTTGTGGTTTCTCTTGAGTTTGGAAACAATTATCATGTGAGATGTCACATGCAAACTCCTGTGCTAAAGAACAGATTGAGAAACCAGTGAGACTTTAATTCAGTGTTCCTTTATCTTTTTTCCCCAAATAGCTTTGTACAATTTGTTCTTAAAACCATAAGTGAGGGGGATTATACTGGGGCTTTTGTTTATTTTTTAATAGCAAATGAAATTATTTTTGTAGAATAAGCTTCCTTTTGTTTTTTATAAAACAAAAATTGTGAGTTCACATGAAAAGAAACTAACATCTTTTTTCTATACCATTACCTTGATAATGAACATATTTAAATTCTATGTGATACGTTTTATTATCTCTCTGTAATTCTTTACTTTGGGTATCATTTTACATTTATATGCTTTTCAGCATTTTACCTTTTACTGAGAACAGACACTGGAAAGCAAAAAGCCTCAAGGTCTGGCCAATGAGCTGTCATCATTCCATAGGTCACAGGATGTCAGGGTTGGCAGGGATCCTTTGGATTCCATAGTCCATCACCCATCCAGGTCTTAAATCTCTGTTGCAAAAGAGCTTGGATCTGTAAAGATAAACACAGTCTCCTGTTTTTAGTACTTCTGTGTATACATTAGTTGATTCTTTCATTTTACCCAGCACGATTGATGGTTTATGAATCAAATACCGTATGTTTAATTCTACCAACTCAAATTTTAAATGAAAACCTCTTCTGATTGTATAATGAACTTGGAGATCATTGGAGATATATATATAAACATAAACTCCAACAGTTTATGTTTAGGAATATACATATATATATATATATATATATATATATATGAATATAAATGTATATATAGGAATATATATATATATTCCTAAACATAAACTTACAGTTGTTATACTGTAAGTTCCTATTATATAGTCTGTTGAGAAACTGATGATCTGAAATATTAAGATGTGTAAATCTACGTAACTGAGGTTCTCAAAACTTTTCTTGAGGAATTCTTTGTTAAGTATATTCCCTTACTTTTCTCCCTTAGTAAGTACAATATAAGAACATAATTAAATCTTTTTTGATAAGTGAGATTCCTGCAGAGTCTCCAGGCTATCACTCAGAAATCAATTCTAATTGTATGGCCTAAATGCCCAGAAAATAGAAGAGATGGTACTGATTTTATCCTAGCCAAGTAAATAATCCCAAAGTTATTTTTTCAAATAAACCCATAATACCTTTTGTAATTTGCCTCTTTCTAAAAACCTAATGTGGCAAAAAAAAAAAAAAAAAAAAATCCAGATAACTGATGGTTTCAACTGATAGTTGATATTTAAAGTACTATCTCTTGCTTTACTAAGCAAAATAATTGTCTTTTTAGTGAAAAAAATAGAATATCTACATAAATGTCATTAATAACATATACAATAATTAAACCATGCTAAATGAATACATTTGCTTGCTACATTGGGATTTTTTTTTTAAGTATGTACCTGGTATTACCTTTAGTGCATAATCAAGACTTATTAAGAAAATTAAATCATCACTTGAGATTCCCAGTGCAATGTAGAAAAGATGAAGAATTTTAAAAGCTGTACCCTTAGGTTAAATAACTGATTTTTTCACTGTTCTTTCATTTGCTTTATAGTAATACAATAAATTGTGCCAGAACAGTCGTGAATGAATAACATATATTTCTTCAGATATTTATTTATTATTTTTGTTGTTGTATAGATCTGTTTGTTTATTTTTATTTTAAGTTCCAGGATACATGTGCAGGATATGCAGGTTTGTTACCTAGGTAAACATGTGCCATAGTAGTTTGCTGCACTTATCAACCAATCACCTAGGTATGAAGCCCAGCTTGCATTAACTATATTTCCTCATGCTCTCCCCTGCCCATGGTCTTCCCCGACAGACCCCAGTGAGTGTCGTTCCTCTCCCTGTGTTCATGGTTCGTGTGCTCTCATTGTTCAGCTCCCACTTATAAGTGAGAATATGAGGTGTTTGGTTTTCAGTTCCTGTGTGAGTTTGCTGAGGATAATGGCTTCCAGCTTCATACATGTCCCTGCAAAGGACATGATCTCATTCCTTTTTATGGCTACATAGTATTTCATGGTGTATATGTACCACATTTTCTTTATCCAGTCTATCATTGTTAGGCATTAGGGTTGATTTCATGTCTTTGCTATTGCGAATAGTGCTGCAATGAGCATATGTGTGCATGTCTTTATAATAGAATGATTTATATTCCTTTGAGTATATACCCAGTAATGAGATTGTGGGTCAAATTGTGTTTCTGGTTATAAATCTTTGAGGGATCACCACACTGTGTTCCACAATGGTTGAACTAATTTAAATTCCCACCAACAGTGTAAAAGCATTCCTATTTCTCAACAACTTTGCCAGTATCTGTTGTTTCCTTGACTTTTAAATAATTGCCATTCTGATTGGTATTAGATGGTATCTCATTGTGGTTTTGTGTTGCATTTTTTTTTAATGATCAGTGATGATTGAGCTTTATCATGTTTGTTAGTCACATGTATGTCTTCTTTTGAGAAGTGTGTGTTCATGTCCTTTGCCCAATTTTTGATGGGGTTGTTTTTTTTTCCCTTGTAGATCCTGGATGTTAGACCTTTGTCAGATGTTTAGACTGCAAAAATTTTCTCTCATTCTGTAGGTTGTCTATGCACTCTGTTGATAGTTTCTTTTGTTGTGCACAGGCTCTTTAGCTTAATTAGATCCCATTTGCCAATTTTTGCTTTTGTTGCAATTGCTTTTGGAGATTTCATCATAAAATCTTTGTCCATGCCTATGTCCCGAATAGTATTGCCTAGATTTACTTCTAGAGTTTTTATAGTTTTGGCATTTACAGTTAAGGTTTTATTCCATCTTGAGTTAATTTATATATAAGGTGTAATAGAAATTAATGGGTTATGAGAAATGTGTAATTAAATGCTGTGGTTGCTTAGAGGAGGAGGTAGAGGTTATTTGTTTGGGATAAGGTGGGGTGCATTCAGAATTATCCAGAATGCTCATTGGAGGAAGTACTACTGAAGTGGATCTGGAAGAATGATTTGGTCAATTTAACCATGTTTATAGTATACTTGTTTGGGTTCCAAGGAGCAATCCTTTCCTTGATCTCTTTCTCTTTGCATGAATGTACATTTTTCTCTTCATATTTTTTCCTGCTAGATCTATAACCAAATAGATGCATTAAGATGATAGGATTGGTGTAAGGAAAGAAGAGTAATCTGGCCTTCTCAAAAAGTGGCTGTCTCATCCTAAGATTTCCTCACACTGATGACAAAAAATAATGAATGCTGTGTTTCTTTCTGATAGTGAAGAGATAGTCTTTATTTCATGATGACAAGCATGTGCAGTACCCTGAATTGAAATCCAAATGGTTTTCTTTTCAATTCACCTTCATCTACTTTAGAGTTAGTGAAAATTTCTTCAAGACTTTGGCATTTCATTGCCCTTCAGCCTTGCCTTTATTATTCTCCAGCCTGTGGAGATATCTTATTAGAAATTAGGTGGATGTTGTTTGCGTCGGGGATCTCCAAAATTATTTATGGGTGGTTTTAATGTGAATGTATATAGAGGTTGAGTTTCCCTTATCTGAAATGTTTGAGACCAGAAATGTTTGAAATTTCAGAGTTTTTTTGAAGTTTTGGAATATTTGCTTATACATAATGAGGTATCTTCATAATGAGGTATCTTTAAAATGAGACCTAAGACTAACACAAAATATATGTATGTTACATGCGCACCTTATTCACATAAACTGAAGGTAATTTTATACAATAATTTTGTGCATGAAATGCAGTTTTAACTTCCATTTTGACTAAGACCCCTCTCATGAGGTCAGGTGTGCAATTTTCCACTTGTTTCATCATGTTAGTGCTCAAAATATTTTGGATTTTTGACCTTTTTGGATGTCAGTTTTATGGTTTAGGGATGTCCAGCCGATAATTAGTAGATATCATAGTTTAACTTTATGAAATTCTTTATAGTACCACACACTTATCTATCATACAGTAAAACTCTCGCCAGGCATGGTGGCTCACACTTGTAATCCCAGCACCTTGGGAGACTGAGGCGCATGGATCACGAGGTGAGGAGATCGAGACCATCCTGGCCAACATGGTGAAACCTCATCTCTACTAAAAATACAAAAAAATTAGCTGAGCATGGTGGCACACACCTGTAATCCCAGCTACTCGGGAGGCTGAGGGAAGAGAAATGCTTGAACCCAGGAGACGGAGATTGCAGTGAGCCCAGATTGTACCACTGCACTACAGCCTGGATGACAGTACGAGACTCCGTCTCAAAAAATAATAATAAAATAAATAAATAAATAAAACTCTCAAAATGACCACTTTTTATGTTATCCACATACACTCACTCCTGTGACATGAGACTCTTAACCTTACGGTACAGAGTAATAGCATGCAGTCCACCCAAGCAGAAAAGATTTAGCCACTGGCCAAGACACCTCAAAAGGGAGTTTTATGTCACATCACTTTATTTATGGTGACATTTTGGGTCAGTCTTTGTAGAATGAAATTTGTTAGCTTCCAAATAGGACAGGATGTATTGAAAGATTCCAAAGAAATTTTTTTAAGAATTGTATCATAACATGGTCTTTGGATATTTTATGAATTATGTACATGATAGGTAATGTTTCTACAACTGTCTTATAAAAGACAAAATTTCAGATTGTTTTTTATGTAGCTTTCTGTATTCTAAAGAGCAACTGAGTTAATTATCATAGTAATTAGCATGGCTAAAGCCCATCTGTCTATAGAATTTAAGTGTATTCCAACCATGAAAATGAAAAACAAAGCCTGATCAACAAAAGCTTCACTTTTTGAAATAACAAATAAAAGATAAATCAACTCACCTATTTTTCTTAGAAAAATTAAATTTAGCAGCCTGTATAGAAGGAGAATTTCTTCTTAGATCATCCCAATGGTACCTAGTCCTTAGCATTTTCTATTTTATTTTTTTAAATGGCTTGGGAACATTAATGTCTTTGCAGGTAGTTTCTCTATTTTGAAAAATGGGGCACTCCCATGCCCATCCCCTGTTCCATTCCACTTATGAATATTCTGTTTCACTCAGCTTATAAAATGTGCTTAACTGTTGATATGCTCGTTTACTTTTGTATTGGTAAAATATTTTAGTGCTGCTTATTCATAGAAGTCACTGGAGAACTCCAGAGGACAGGAACTAATCAGAGCAACCACGTACTCTAGCTTTCAAAGTCAGGGAATCAATTTATGATGCTGAAGAAAGAGAAGATAGTATCATTGATTTTTTTTCTTTTATAAACCTTAAATGAAATGGAACTGAAATCTCTCAGGCAACCCTAACCAAACTGTTTTTGTCTTTTATTTTTCTGCATTTTTTTTACTTCAAAATAACTTTGAGCACTATAAACTATGAACAAAGACTTGATTTTATTTCATGTTCTTACTGCAGTGTTTTTTTATCTAGAATATAGGGTTGTGGTGGCCCCTTCATGCCTGTGACTAAGAGACAAGAACCCAGTGTTCCAAGGATAACTTGTAAATTACTATTTACACAAATGAAATATACTGGCATTAAACTGACATAAAAACATGAAGCCTCACTGTAGTTGAGGTTTCTGATATTAAAATTGGGCTCTGAGACCATTTCTTTATAGAAAATTGAAAGCAAACAGGATCATCAGCTCCTCAGTATGCAACAAGCCAGCCTGAAAAAAAAAAAAAAAAAAAAAGCAAAAACAGAAACAGAAAAGAGGACAAATTCAACTAAGAAGCATAATTTGTGTTTCTAGGGATGGATGTAGCAAATGTATCTAGCAGTGAGCCTCAGATCTGTACCTTCTCTGTTACAGTATTAGGTAAAATCATCCCTTTATGATATTGGGTTTTGTAATCTAAAGCAACTAGGATTATCCTAAATACAAGTTGCCTTCCTAAGGAAAAGGAATCCATGCTATACTTTTTATGAAATGAAATACTTTTTAGTATAAAATGCTCTAAGCTATAACTTCTTACCAAGAGGCCATGAGATCTGTTCTTTGAAAATATCAATTCAATCTGGGCTTGTGACCAGAAAGAGTCAACAAAATACAGGTATCTGTAAAAAACTAGAATCAAAATTTAATCAATGTATGCTATTCTATTTTTAATAAAAGGGCAGTATTCTGTATCTGCAGTTCTGGAAAAATAGTTACATAAACACACACAAGAACTGGATAAGATATACAAGTCAGTGTCATAGAAAGCCTGTTGTAGCTTTGAAATCACAAAAGTAGAGCGTAAGTGCCCTGGATTTGTCACTTTTTATCTGAATGTCCTTGGACAAAGCATTAATTTATCTGAACCTCATTATCCTCTTATGTAAAATGGGGATGATGACAGTAATCTCTTTTCCATAGGATTTTGGTGTGGACTTAATGGATAATTTGAGTTTGTCTTGTAAATAGAAAAGCATTCTACCAAAGTATGTCACGTTTTCCTTGTATGAGCGAAAACAATAATTAATAATCTGGAAAAGTAAGACAGGATGGAATTTCTAAATACTAAAGAAAATATGTAGATTAATTTTTAACACCTTATTAACTAGGACCAGGTGCTGTCAGAACTGTCACAGCTCCCTTCAACCTTGCATTCTTTCCAGGATGAGGCAGATGGTTCATAACAATCTTGATCACCAAATCTGTTTCAAAACCAGGGAGCAACTTTCAAAAGTTGAATAAATACATCCTTTCCTGACATATTATTTTGTCAAATTTTGAATGTCAATTTTAACCATAGCAGTCTGCAAGGTGTTCTTGAAGGTTAAAGAAAGTAGATGACAGGTCTTTGTTCATAAGGTGCTTATAGAATTGTTAAGCAGACACAACGCAATGAAAAGACAATACATTCATCATAATTAATAGTGAAAAAGTATAGCACATTAAGTCAGGTTAATATGGCTTATCTTGTTTGCAACAAAACTGTTAAACTTGATGTCAAGAATATAAATATGATATTTCCCATAAGTTTCTATTTGGAATCACTGTTGGGTAAGGTTATATGATGGATTGAAAGAGACTCAGTCCACAGGACACTTCCCTCAAAGGCTTTTTTTTTTTTTTTTTTTTAACCAAATCTCCAAAACAAATTACAGAGTTAAGCAGATCAAACATTTCAGAGTGAATGCCCAGAGTCATTTGGACTGGAGATTGTAACTATGAGGCCATGAGGTTTTCAAACCTAGGGGACTGCTCTAGACAAGTGATAGCAGCCATTCAAACGTTCCTTTAAAAACTGGAATGTTTTTAAATTGGATTTTGACACAGGTCATTTATCTGTGGTCATGGGGTAACAGATGAATTATCTCAAAGCCGGAGCTTTAAACTTTTGTAGTGGTGTGCATCGTTGGTTTAAAAAATGTTTTTTGGTTACACTCGGTATTTGTATATTTATAAACTATATGTCATATTGTATACCATAAGATATAAAGTGGATGGAAATTATAAATGGTTCAGTTAATATATATACAAATTAAATGTCTAGTGTTTTCTTCCACTCACCATAGATCTTAAGGTGCAAAAACCTCACTTCTGAAACTATTTGAAGACAATTAATTCCCTGTTGCTTTGAGTGAATGGCCAAGGATCAGGTTTCCTTTCCAGATGGCATGGATTAGAACCAAAATAGAAGGCAAGGAAAGCATAGTCTGAGAAGCATGAAGAGAAACCACCTATATAGGCACATTCATGGGCAGAGACCAGCCTCTCCTAATACAGTATTCAGCAGATGGTGGTCAGAGAGGATAGTGTGACGGCTGTGGCTGCAGAGTTGGGAGCAATGGCAGAAGCAGCAAGAACACAGCTCTACCTACCCCAGCTTCCACCCTTCCTGTCCCAGTACAGGTGCAGAAATGCAAAGACTGAGATCCTCTGTAGAGAGCCCATTTGGCACCTAACAGATATATGAGTGAGTCCAAGAGAAAAGGTCAAAATAAGGACAGCATGTTTAGAAAGACTTTACCTCTGCTTCCTAGTGACTGGAAGCTCATCAGTGCTTTAGAAAGACAGACGAGTGAATGAACAGCACTGTGACTCTGTGATGCTTGTTCTTTTGAAGCAGACACTGTTGCTGCCCTGCCTCACCATCCTGTGCTCACGTTTATGTTCCTGCAAATGCTGACAGCTTCCCCTTTGCAGTGCCTTTGGGTCTTACTTTCTCTGCCCCCGGGAAGCTTGCTCAGGCCGCCTCAGCAAGGAAATGCTGCGGCTTTCATGCCCTTAGGGGAACTCTCTGGTCTTATCCTGGTCTCAGTCTGTCTGCTTTCTTACCTGTACTTCCTGGGTTGACTGCTCAAATAAAGACTGCTTGTGTCTACATCCTTGTCTCAGTGTCATCTTCTGAGGAGAAACAAACAAGAACTGAATTTGGCCGGGATGGGAGGGTTTCATATTTTATCCATTGCATCCATTGTGTTATGTTTGTTTTCCTCAGGTAATTTTTTCTAGAGTCTCAAACAATTCATGTAAATTTGACAGAAAGCTAGACACAGTGGATTTGCACACCGTACAATCTGGTCAAGGTGTACATCTGGTGCCTGGTCAAGGTTCCATTTTGGTGTGTAGCTTTAATACTGCATGTTCTACAACAGTCTTCTCAACTGTTGCTCTAAACTGGCTGATTCAGATTTAAAAGTGCCTGGCAGTAGATCTCAAATTTTATATAGTTAGTAATTACAATATATAATAAAATATATCAGTCTGACAGTTTGGCATAAGTCCTAAGGGCATGGGCTTTGGATGTGCCAAGGTTTGAGTCCCTACTTTGACGCTGTGCAAAAGTTTCTTTGCGCTTTAAAGAAGGATCTCAATATTGATGTCCTGTTGACTCTTGAAAAATACACGTAGCATTGACTTGGGAGTTTATTCTGAAGTATCAATCACTTATGATATTCAGTTAAATTGAGCAATATAACTTGGTAGGACATGCTCCATATTCTGCCCACAACTTCTTGAGATCCATTCTCCAATAGAGATTATACAGATCTGGCACTTACATGTGCAAATAGGTCATTTGTATGCACATTTTTGACAGAGACTTATGTGTCTATCTCATTGCTTTGACAGTATAGTCATGCACCACTTAATAACAGGGATACTTTTGAGAAATGTATCTTTAGGTGATTTCATCGTTGTGTGAACATCATAAAGTGGACTTCCCCAAAACTACATAATCTGCAATGCTATATGGTATAGCCTATGGCTTCTAGGCTTCAAACCTGTATGACATGTTACTGTACTGCATACTGTAGGCAACTGAACACAATGATATTGTGTATCTAAACCTAAGTACAGTAAAAATACAATGTTATGATCTTATGGGACTTCTGTCTTACATGCAATTTGTCATTGAGGGAAACATTATGCAGTTGTGTGACTATTAGCAAACACTAGAGAGACACAAATTTAAGTATCAGTTATTTGTATGCAATTCTATCAACTCACTGTGGTTCTTTGAAAAAAATTCACGTACTCTAACCATTTATTTTACATGTGAAACATCTACAGCAGAATGATTACTGATGAATAAAACTCTTTTTTCATTTTTTTGTGTGTAGTACCCTCATATTCAAATGTATCCTTAAAGCATATACATGGAAATATTAATTCTTTTGATTTACCTATTTTATCCTAATTTATAACCCAAGATGAAAACTTCTTTTGATACTCAATGCCAATACATTTTATGAGACCTTTTCATCTACCAGAGTCCGAAAGGAAAGCACCTCTTCAGTCATGTGACGTTTTTTCCTGAGAGCTTTAGTTAATGTTACATGTATGGCATATGTTTAAGTTTGTAAGACGTTGTCTAAAGAAAAGCTGTTGGGGAAATGCTTGGCATCATTAATGGAAGTCAGTATGTCCCAAGTTTGTTCACCTTTTTTCTTATATTAGCAATGTTCGTATATTAAAATATGTCTAATGATCGATAGAAGCACATGTGGTCATTTCACTCTGAATTTGACTTTTAGATATAACAGAGAAATTGGTCCTAGAAGTTATTCAGTAAATGCATAAGCTGTGATGACTTCTTTCCAACCCGTAAAATTCCATCTGATAGTTGGTAGCTGTAATAGTTCATCATTGGAAGAAAAATGCTATGCAGATCTCCAGATCATGTTTACTGAATCTTTATTCTATGGCTACATAATGTGTTCCATGAAAAAGTTATGTGACATTTCTTAACAGTAGATTGTGTTTACATGATAGTAACACTGGACAGTATGAGAAATTGTACAATTTACTAAGAATGGATCAATAATGTGTTTTATATACTGAAGCCAGAATTATTGATATAAAGAGTAAGCATCTTTTTTTCTCTTGTATTCAAAATCAACACTTCTTAAATCTTACCCAGTGGAAAGGAACATTTCTGGAGTGATTATATAAATCTGTCATTGGTAGATTGAGTGAAATGGCAGAAACCTCACTTTAATTGCAAAAGGACCATTGAAGCTTGTGATATCAAGAGCTTCCTGAAAAGCTAGGATGGATGACATTCTATTTGAAATGATTTGAGCAAAGAAGTTTGTAGTTCAGAAAGATGTACATAAAATACTTCTCAGCCAGCATTTTCTGTTGCTTACCTTGCAGCTGTTATTTACTGGAGAGTTTGGTTATTTAATTATACATTTTTTGAGGAGATACTCAAGGTCATAGTTGCAGCAGATTTTTAATTGTATACCAAGCTATAAAAAGTGGAACATTTCACCCTGGGGAGCCCCCCAAAATGACTGTAGTCACTTTATTAAGTGAGCTACCACAGAGTTTGGCTGTGGTTACTAAATCAAAGGTTTGTGTATATGTTTTGTTCCTTGGGCAATCATTGTTCCATAGTTTCCATTTTTCACTATCTGGAAGTACAAACCAATAAACCTTTCAGGAAAAAAAACAAATTTTACGTTTTTATATAGTTATTACCCATATAGTGTTTAGGAAACTTTACCAACAACAAAAATAGCCTGTAAACTTAGAATATGTGTGTGTTTATGTGTATGTGTGTGTATATACACACACATATGTACATATATATATACGCACACACTAAATTTCGTACATATATATATATATATGCACACACATATACTTTGTTTATAGTATGTATATATATATTGACATATATCTAAGTTTAAATATTTGTTAAGGTACAAATATATACACTAAATTTTGGCTCAACATAGTGAAAACAAACTGAGACAAACTACTGTGTCACTTTTTGTAAATTGCAAGGTCAATTTTTTTTCCTTTCTTCTAATGTGGTTGGAATCAAGTATTTTGGAAACTGACCTTAAGAAATTGGAGGGGTAAAATTCATTCTTTATTTGTGCAGCAGGTTTTATATGTTACTGTAGTGTCATACTTCCAAACAATAATTACAAAAGCATTATTCTATAAGAAGTCCTATTTGTCCAGTCTATGCACAGAGCCTACATAAATTAATGCAATTGTTTCTTTAAGGCTGTTGAGTCCAACTCTTAATCTTGAACAGTATCCCAATGGAGTCCATTATGTTAGAACTTGAAGGAAGAACACAAAGGATAGTAGATCCATTGAGTCCACAGTGTGAAATACAAACTCTACTTTTACTTTAGCATGACTATTTTACGACAGCAAACTGAAGAGCATGTGTCAATATATTTTAGCCTCCAGGTATTCTACTCTTAGTTTAAAATCCCTACTCTTTATAGAAAATGATTAAAATCTCTATTATATTCCCGTTTGAAACATTCTTCTTTCATTAATGAAGTACTTGTCTTTGTGCATTATGTTCTCTTTTTGCTACAATAACTGGGATAGAAAACAAGGAAGAATGGTTGTTTCCTTGTATTAGAGTCTTGATGGGATTCTTAGCAGTTGTGAAATTAAGGGGCTTTTAATACTTGCCTGAATGTGCTACTCATAAACCTAGCCATTAATACTTCTTCGTCTATGTCTGTACCCAAGGTGTTAGTATTCCCCACCAATACTATCCATCTCAGCAACCCTCTTCTACCCAAGCTTTGGAAGGTGCTGTTGTAATGTGAATTGGTTGACTTTTAGCATAATAAGCTATATAATGACCATCCCAAAACTCAGTGGCTTAAAACAGAAATCATTTATTCTCTCTCATGTTGAGGTCAAGCTGAGTTTGACAGACCTACACTAATATTGAATGGTGCTGGTTCCCAGAATCAGGTTGGATATAGATCTACTCTTTGTGCTTTTTATCCTTGGCATAATAGGCTACCCAATACGTGTGCTTCTTATGGCAGCAGCAGAAGCATAAGAGGGTCAAGTAGAAAGAGCGGATGACTCCTAAGGCTTAGGCTCACAATTAGTACCCAACACTTCTTTCTGCCTGCATTCTGTTGTCTCAATCAATTCACATTTCCAGCCTCAGTATCAATATGACAGGGAAATAAAGTGGTTGACTCTAGAGAAAGTGCTACAAAGTCACATGGCAAAGAATGTGGAAACTATAGAAAGATGAAGAACTCGAACAATAATGCAATCTACCATATCATACACTTAAAAATTGGCCTCTCTTTTCTCTTAAAACAATGCTGTGCAAGGCAGCTCTAGAATAATTGACTAATAAGACTAGTTATTCAGTAGGTCACACTGAAGAGAATCAGTCCATTTCTAGTAGTTTTCTGTAGACCAGTGCAGCTCAGATGGGATCTGTGGACTAGCTGCCATTGCATGTACCCTTTGCTTTTGATCCACAAAAAGATAAAGCACTTGTACCAAATATAGATTAACTATGACCCAAGATACATTATTCCACTTGCTAAAATTGTTTTTTAGAGCAAGAAATTGTCAATGAAGGAAGCAGTATGTTTTGATTTTCAGCTTGGCTCAAGATATTCTTCATATAGCAGACAGGCACTTTGAGTAGCATTACCCAAGAGCTTGTGTAGAAAGATGTATTCCTTAGTCCAGGATTTTGTTTCTCCCACTATCTATAGATTATACACATTTTCAGAACTGAAGTTAAACATAATGAATTTGGCTGGGCACAGTGGCTCATGCCTGTAATCCCAGCAGTTTGGGAGGCAGAGGTCAGGAGTTCAAGACCAGCCTGGCCAAGATGGTGAAACCCCATCTCTACTAAAACTACAAAAATTAGCTGGGCGTGGTGACGGGCACCTGTAATCCCAGCTACTCGGGAGGCTGAAGCAGGAGAATCGCTTGAAGCTGGGAGGCAGAGGTTGCAGTGAGCCAAGATCATGCCACTACACTCTAGCCTGGGTAACAGAGCAAGACTCCATCTCAAAATAATAATAATAATAATAATGAACTTGATACTTTTATATTAGCATTATAGTTCCTATCTGTTTGAAATTATTCAAACAGAATTGTTGACCAGTAGCACAGGTCTATGCAGGGAATAATATAATATTAGGAGAGAGATGAAATTTGGCAATTATGTAGATGCATAAGAAAAATAATATATAAAATATGACTATTTTCTAAGCCCAGTACTCCCAAAATATATTTATTGCCCTAAATAGAAAAGTATGTTTTCCACTGCCTCTTCTATCATACTCTAAAAACATTTATTATGTTCTTTAATGTGTATAAGGTACTTATTTAAAATACATATGTGATGTAATAAAAATATATTGCTATTATTAATACTTATATGTTTGTCATACATATTATTTTATTCTTATTGAATTGAAACATATCTTCCATTTTTTACTTCCATTTAGAAGCTATCAATAAATCACTTGTAATATGTTTGAGAAAGATTAAATGGATAGAGTCAGGTCATACTTTATGGAGTTCATATTTTCAGTATTATGTCGACAGTCACAGTCATCTCAAACTTATTAGAAAAAAATTAATGAAATAGCTGCAGGGCCTAACATACCTAGAAATAGTGTCAAGGAAGGCCAAATTTAAAATACAGCATTAAGGATATATCTCCATCTCTACATTTTATTACATATGTTGCTTCTACTCTCTGAAGCAATAAATCAGCCCAGGAAACTGCTTCTCCATCTTCTGAACTCCTAAAATGTTTGCTGCCTAGAAATTTGTTTGGTGTTTATTTACTCATTTGTGTTGTTTTTTTCTGTGCATCTGTTTAGCTTAATGACATTTGCAGACTCTTTTACGTTTAGTAAAACATTTCCATATTTTTTATTTTTGGTGCTTACAGCAGCCCCATGGAGATGTTAGTGTTATTGCTATTTTGCAGATGAAGGAACTGACGTCTAGTTTAGGCGATTTTTTTCCCAAAGACACACAGCTATAAAGTAGTAGGGAACACTCCAAATACACTTTTATTTTTTAAAGTTCATTTCTATCAGCCCTTCTACAATAGACATAGAAAATATAACATGCATGCAGCCATTTGTCTCTTTTCCATGCTCAGGATAGAAACTAATAATTATACATGATAATCTTTCCCCCAGGTCATATCTACAACCTCAGAGAACTTTTCAACACACTATTTCAGAAAGAATCTTAAAATTTTTGGAGTTGGCATTCATAATTAAATATGTTTGACTTTCCAGCTATATATATCACTTTCTTAGATTTGTGGCTTTTTTCTCCTTGCCTCTATCATGTCTGTCATTGTACTTTGCATAAAATAATACATGCTAAATAAGTATGTTAATAGTTTTTGGTTAAATGAGTAAAAGTAATAATGTGGCAGAATTTGGTTGATTCTGAGAAATAGTATTTTTTCTTTTATAATCCTTGTTTCTCAGATATTACTGGGCCTCATCTGTGCCAAGCATTTTATACATTTGAGATTCAAGGATGAATTTATTCAGTGAACTTTTATTGAGCATTTATTCTATGCCAACTCTGTGCTAGGTACTGGACGTACAAAATTGAACAAGACGGACATGATCCCTATCCTTTCAAAGCTTATTGTTTGCTAGAAGTACCAGATATGAAACAATAAAATCCACACATATAATACAAAGTAGGGTGTGTTTTTAAGGAAAAGAACTCCCTGCAATGATAGAGAGAAATAATGCCCAATAAAAAAAAGAGTTTTCCTGGTGAGGAGATAGAGAGTGAGCATTCTTTGCAGAGGGCACCGTCTTCATTCTAAGGAGGTCCCAAGGCAAGGAAGTGCTTGGGGCAGAGGAGGACATGCCAGGCCATTGTTGCTGGAAGACAAGGATCAAGGAGCAGAGCCATAGCTCCTTTCCTAAAGAACTAAAAAGTCCAGTAAGGAAAGAGGCATAAATCGTCAACAGCACTCATACAACACAATACATTAAATGAGAAAGAGAGGCAGGATTAGAAATGCTTAACAGATGAAGAAGTGGTAGACTACACTTGGGGCATAAGAGGGAGGCATAAAAGGACAAGTATGAGGACCAGGAGCACAGAGACTGGTGCAAACATTGCTGGCCAGGGCTCACCCCTGAAGAATAGGGCCATCTGGGGCCTACCTGGATTGCAACTCACAGAGAAGGTTATATCGTATGAGTTGGACAGATCCCCCAAAAGACATCTTTGTATACAGAAGCAGTCTAACAAGATCACATCATGGGTTTCACTGCAGGGTTTGTGAATTCTGATTTTGAAACTGCAAATTAACCCACTCATTTAACAAATGGACCACTTGCTTAACTTCTTCAGTACTGTTTACTCATTTGTAAATGCATGGAAGCATCTTACCTCAAGAATATTGAGTTTCATTCATTAGTTCAATAAATATTAATTGAAACCCTCCTATTACTTCTTATTAGGTTCGGATACAACACTGAATGAATCCCAGTCTTTATTTTCCAGAAGCTTTCAGTCTGGGAAATTGTGCCAGGGAGCTTGGGGGACATGGTAAAGGGTGAGTTTTACAGGTGGAATCAATAAGATGGCACATGTTAAATTTTCTGTCGCAATGCTTGACCCAAGGAATCTTCTTTCCCTTCCTCCATTCCCATTTATCATAGCACAAAGTACTCTATTTTTTTTTAATACAAAATCTCTGTCTTGGGAGAACAGCAGTAGTCACTGCAGTAGATTTTCCAATCTTTCTGGAGATATAAATGGCAGTCATGGTACTTTACAAAACAGACACTCTAACAGATGCCAAGAGTCTTATCGATGGTGC
Organism: Alouatta palliata; assembly: GCA_004027835.1. Lineage (NCBI taxonomy): Eukaryota > Metazoa > Chordata > Mammalia > Primates > Atelidae > Alouatta > Alouatta palliata. The sequence goes on along the minus strand of PVKV010012521.1, from coordinate 33,494 downwards.
TCTTAAAAATTAAATATTGACCATCTTTTTTGTAATGGAGATGGATGTTGGATCGAGTGGAACAGTGGTGGAGAATATGTTGAGTGTTAAACTGTAAATTTGAACTGGAGAAAGTAGACGGAGACTACAACATAGGCTGTGACTCAGTCTACAATGAGGTTTAGTGTCATTAAACCTCAGGACAGAGGTGCAGTCATCCTATCAGGTATCCTGTTGTTTGTTTGCATATACTGAATAATTTTAAAAACAGGAAAAACCCCCAAGGAATGTTAATAGATCTAAGTAAAGAGGGTACATTAGTCCACTCAAGCTGCCATAACAAAACCCTGCACACCGGGTAACTTAAACAATAGAAATTTATTTCTCACATTTCTGGAGGCTGGGAAGTTCAAGATCAAGACATCAGCAGATTTGGTGTCTGTTAAAGCCTGTTTCCTGATGTATAAATGGCACCTTCTCTCTATGTCCTCACATGGTAGAAGAGGTTAGGAATCTCTCTGGGGCCTGTTTTATAGTCAGTAATCTCATTCATGAGGACTCTGCCTTGTGATCTAATCAATCCCAAAGGCCTGGCCTCCTAATACCATCACATTGAGGGTTAGAATTTCAACATATGAATTTGGAGGGGACACAAACATTCAGACTATAACAGAGAAATTTTAGATGGCTGCAAAGATCAGAGATTTCCCAAAATGTGCTTCAAGGTGACCAACATTTCTTAAATAGTGCTACATGACAAATTGTGGAAGAAAAGATTTTTCTGCCAATCCCACCTTTACACCAAACAGATTATAACCACTCTGTTCAGAGCAAGAACTGTGTAGTATTAATTTTTTCATTCAAACGGTGGCTATGGCCCTGACCAGGTTGAAGTAGCATTCATACACTCAGGAAATATTGGTTGAATACATATTTCAAGGTCCTTTTAAAGTTTGATATAAACACAAACATACCCAGTAGTTGCTAATCACTGCTCGTTGGTTGCCACTCTAACTTTTCTCTTGCCCCTTTTTTTCTTTTTTCCTCTTCTTTTTTTTGAAATGGAGTCTCACACTGTTGTCCAGGATGGAGTGCAATGATATGACCTCGGCTCACTGCAACTTCTGCCACCTGGGTTCAAGTGATTCTTTTGCCTCAGCCTTCCAAGTAGCTAGGACTACAGGCATCCCCACCATGCCTGGCTAATTTTTGTGTTTTTAGTAGAGATGGGATTTCACAGTATTGGCCGGGCTGGTCTGGAACTCTTGACCTTGTGATCCACCCGTCTTGGCCTCTCAAAGTGCTGGGATTACAGTCGTGAGCCACTGTGCCCAACCTGTTGCCCGTTTTTTTCTTACCCTGATGGATGGAGATGGGCATTAACCCAGAAAACATTGTGTGGATCCAAGCCAGTCTTGGTAACTCCGTTCCCCTTGCCAGAACTGGCATAGGCCTGAGAATATGCCCAGATTCTGCCCAGTGAGACAGAGGGAAAGCTTGCTTGGGAGTGAGTGGGTGTTTGAGAAAGGTTCCACCTTTCTTACAAATATATTTAAGAAATATGTAGAGAAAGACCTTTTCTTTGGCCTTGAATCCAACCTTGTGAGGGAGAGATAGTTGGAACTGCTGTCACATTTTAAGGAGAGCAGCCAACACATTCACGATGGCAGAACAGAAAGGTGGGAAAACCCATGACTACCGTGCAAAGCCATGAATTAATTAAACCTGAAAGTATCTACCTCCTGACTTCCTGTGTGAGATGAAACCTTTTCCTTATTGTCTAAGTCACTTTTAGTTTGGTCATCTGTAAAATTTGCAGCCGAAATTAGCTTTTATAAGACCAGCAGTTTAATTGAACATGTGGTGCTGTGCAAATAGAAAGCCCTCTCCCTATGTATAAAAAGTCAAAAGGATTCATTCAACAAGTAGATTTTGAGAGCTTTCTACTGTTTAAAATTGATTGAGAGAATGTATTTCTATTGAGGTTTTGGACTCTGTAGCACAAACATGAAATTGATAGCAAAAACCAGCTGGCATTCGATGTTGTTCTCACAGGAGCGCTTTATATGCATGAAGGGATTGCCTGTGTCTCTGTTTTTAACCAAAAATGAAAACAGAAATGGAAAATGGGTGAATGGCTAAATTGGACAACCATGCCGAACTCTCATATGGTATTGTAATTTTAAGAGTTCAATGCATATTAATACTCTGGTGCTTTTTAATTTATTCCATTTTCATCCTTATTAAAACCCCATTTCATTCAGTAGATAGTTACTAGATCTAATGCAGAGACATAGGCAGGCTAGTAAATCATGCTTTTGAATGTACTGTTTTCTTTAAGGAAAAAGTTAAATAGATGATTCTTCTATGTGTACATTTGCTTTAAAATGCTTTTTGTATTCCAGATACAAAGGTAATGCTATCTCTATTTTTCTTTTTTCTTCTGAAATACCAAGAAAGATGACCTGTAGTTCTTTTCGCCTCTAAAATTGGTCTTTTTTCCTCAAATTAATTTAACATGTAGCTTTGTTCACACCTGAGACCCCCTGAGAATAAACAAAATCTACATTTCTTTTTCAAGCAGTACCCTCTCAATCTAAGAAGAAAAGAGAACCTTGTTTCAATTACTGGCTTCTCATAGCATGGCGTTTGTAGCAGTCTCATAGATTAGTAACTCTGGTTCAATTTGAAACTTAGATTTTTATTGAATGTACTTCAGAATAAAATCTAGTAAGATTTAAAAGCAAGTATTCATGATTTACAAATTAATTTTTTTAAGTAGCACGTTAAGAGTTTGGAGGAACAGATTCACCAGCAATATCCTTGAAGCCTTTAAATGATGGGGGTAATAAGTTCTATCTTTTTAAATTTTTTCCAAGAATAATAGCAACAGAGGAACTGAGAGCTTGACTATTCTGCCTAGTGGCATCATGCTTAGGATAAAAGCATGAATTTATTCACCATCTAAATGCAACTCCAAATTCCCACTAGGCACTCTGTAAAATCTCAATAAATGCTGATAGAGTGATGAGCGACTTTGGTCTTGTCCCAGAATATAACTTCAAATTTCTTTTCTGCTGATCATGTGAGATACTATCTGATTATTAATAATATATGGGTTCCCAGAGAAGCCATAGAGGTGCCGATATATCCTTAGTCTTTTTTTTTTTTTTCCGTGAAACTCATCAGTTTTTCTAGCATAAACCACAGTGGACCTCGAGGATGCCTATTTGGCTTCACCAATTGGTTTCTTTTAGCAATGTAGGCACACACAATCCCATTTTTCTCAGGATTTATTAAATGCTATTACATGTTGTCCTTTATTAAAGGCTACATCTAACTCATCTGAAAAAAAGATTCTAGATTACCATAGGAGGTCCCACAGGAAAACAAATTTGCCTTTTGTTTGTTTGTTTGTTTTGAGAAAGAGTCTCTCTCTTTCAATGTAGAGTGCAGTGGTTTGTTTATAGCTCGCTATAGCCTCAAACTCCTGAGCTGAAGCACTCCTCCAGCCTCAGCCTTCCAAGTAGCTGGTACTGCAGGTGCATGCCACCACACCCAGCTAACCTTTTTATTTTTAGTATACATGGGGTCTCACTGTGTTGCCGAGGCTCGTCTCGAACTCCTGGCCTCAAGCTATCCTCCTACCTTGGCCTCCCAAAAATTCTGGGATTACAGGCATAAGCAGACCCGTACAGGTCTTATGGAATAGGCATGAGGGAAGCAAAAATGTAGAGAAACAGGTGAAGAATATTATTCAGTAATGATATAAAGGGATGGAAAATGTTTTTGCCTCTATGTTTCTGGGCCCATGCCAGACATTGTTAATTAGTCATTTCCATTTTTTTTTTTCCATTTAACATAGACACAGGCTCAGAATCCTTAAGATGAATACTGTAGGTTACTATCACTATCCTAGTTTATCTACTGCATGAAACCTAGTTGCCATCTCTAGCAAGATAACGAGTTCTGACAAAGACCACTTACTAAAATGTGTTTTTGGCAGCTCAGCACCATGTTTCTTCCTCTGTAGTCATCAAATCTTGATGCATCTTCTGCTTGGAGATACGTTTCTATTCTGACCATCTATTTTGCCACCACTGCAATGATTTATGATAACAATGAGATGTTATTCAGTGTATGGTTAGATCGTGCTACCTACTGGGAAACAAAAAGGCAAGTCAAGCCTGACACTTTTATATATGGGAAGCAAGTATGCCTTGAAGTAGTCATTATTGAACTGTTAGCAGTTTTCAGTTCTCCTTTACTTCTAGACACCACTCTATTGTAAGTTAGGTCTGGCTAAGACAGGAGAGTTCCCTGGACCCCTTAACAGGACTTGCAACAGGGGTGTGGCTCACTAACTGGCTGCTGCATTCAAACCCTTGCAGGAGAGGGAGCATGCAGGTGAGTGGGTGCCCAGATGGGGCGAGTGCTTTTTGCTCCAGCCACACAGTAGCATCTAAGGCTATGTTATAATTAATGCTCTTTTAGTAGTTGCCATCCACAGATTTCTAAGTGTTAACCAGCTCAGCGGAGAGTCAGGATGACAGCGCTTTACACCCTGCCCTCTTGGTACATGGGTTCTTGTCTGGTATCCAGGAAGAATCAGGTTAGACAGACTTGAAGGATGGTGAATGCAGAGTTCTTATTGTGTGATGGAGGTAGCTCTCATCTGGATGGGGAGCTGGAAAAGAGATAGAGCGGGAAGATTATTTTCTCCTGGAGTCTCCAACTATCCAGCTATTTCGTCAACATTCAGACACTTCTTTTCTCTCCTTCTCTGCCATGCTGCTCTGTTCTTCTGCCAGTAGAGTTTAGGGTTTTTAAGGATACAGATGGGGGACATGGTGGGCCAAGGTGGTTTTGGAAAGAGCAACATTTGGGTAGGAAAACAGGGATGTGAAGTTTTCATGTAGGGCCACAGGCCCAGGCTTGTGGGTGGAGCGTTTGCCACAGAACTACCCTCTTCTACCCAGTACTTCCTGCCTCCTGTCCATATCATGACTTCATGGTTTTCTTAGGCCATTCTTCCTCTCCTGGTTTCCCCTGCAGAGCTCTAAATATTGCAGTGCTAAAACTTTTATTTTCCTAGGTTTCAGAGAGAGAAACATGAAGTGGAGCCCCACCAAGTCAAAGTGGGCACGTAGCATGAACAAAACAATAAGCTTTAAAACCACTGAGATTTAGGCTACTGTAATCTGTCCTTTCCTAACTAATGCTATTCCACTGGAGTAATATTAGGCAAGTGTCCATGGAGGAGACACAGTTGTCTACATAAGATATTTGAAGAGATTTGTTAGCATGAGCTTTGACAAGGAAACAAGAAGCTTGTTTCATTCTAAAACACCATCCATTGCATGACCTAACATTGACTTAGTAATAGCTTTGGGAAAGAATAAAAGATCTGCTTTAAAAGCATACAAAACTCCGTTGAATAAAATGATAATAGCATGCATTTATCCAGAAAAGTATAATCTCTTTTATTATCTCCAAGTCCAAATCCAAGCCTTTTTCACGTTGAATTGCAAAACTCTTTTAAATCACTTCTATAATTCAGTATTGATACATAGCTTCAAAGTAACATTACCTTTTCCAGAACCAGTATGTGTTACTATGATTTGCTCAACATTACACTTTTAGGACTCCAGATAATTTTGAGTAATATCAAAGAGTGCTAGGAATTCATCTGAATTTTCATTACTTGTATCATTTTCTTTTTACTTGGGTTAGGTATCACTAGATGTGAAGTAACTCTCTTGAAAACCTCCAACTTTTGACAGGTAGCTATTTAGCACCATCACAATGCCTGAATCATTTACATTAATCTTTCATAGGTTTACTAATTCTTTGGCCTATTCTGAAACATTTCATAATTTCTACTGCTTTTAATTGTATTTTCTGAGAGAGGCAGGGAATTTATTTCTTGGAACATCAGTAAGAAATCAAAATACAATTTTTATTTTAATACATTTTCCTAGCTTTGATCCCATAAAACGCTTGATTCTTTTTTTTTAACCACAGAATATGCATGTGATATTATATCTTCATTTTTTAGTATGTTTACATTTTCATTTATTTTTCCATACTCATTTATCTTCACAAAACTTTATAAATTTTCATACTGCATCATAGTACAATCTTTATAAATGCTTTACAAGTGACAGATATCTAAATACATTATAATTCTTCCATATATTATCCTACCAAAGATAATATTTGAAGTTGAAATCAGATAACAGTTATCTCCTATGCATGACTAAATTTACGCTCACAAAATCTGTGAAAACTATGTCCCAACTTGCTCCTCTTCCTAAAAACTGAACAGTTACATTTAACAGTAGCCATAAGATAGTTTCCTATTTTAAAATGTTAATGTGAGAAAAAGTACTTTGCAATGCAGTGACTTTGGTATTAAAAAGTTATTTAATCCATAAATAGCACTGAAGCCGTATCTTTTAATTAACGTTTATTTTAAGTATAATTATAAATATATGTGTGTTCATTATGTAATCTATAACTAATGTACATATTAAATATAGTCATAAGTTTATACACATCACAAGTGATAAACCAAACTGACTCTCAGTTAGCTTTCTCCTAGGAATTTGTGAGCCCTTTAGTCAGAAGTGACTAAGAAAATGCTTTCATTTTTGTCTACACAGACCAGCCTTTTAAGCATTAGGATATTTTATCATCATTACCTCAGATCCACACTGTTCAATGCACATCAGCTTTATTGGGTTGATTACTTCTTAAAGTTACTCTGGAAAAATCCTCATTCTGGATGATATTTATAAAAATGTTGCTTTTTATATAATAAATGTTCTCTAGAAAAAGTGCTAAGTCTTGTTACTCCTGGATATGACTTTTCTATTTTCCCTGTTAATTTTCTGTGTCTCTGAGCTATGTTGGCAGTGGTTAAAGCAGATATTTTTGTCATTGTGGTTGTCTTATTCTTTTCTGGGTGTTAAGTGAGTGTTATGGAAAGGAATCTCTATTCAGGAGCCTCGATACTGTAATACTTTCTGCCATGCCATTCAACATTTCCCTTCACCCTCACAGTTCTGTTTTATTGTTTCATTTTTTTTTTCGCATTCTTTTCGTGTAAATGGCAATATCACAACACAAAAAGACTACCATAGGAGAAAAGAGAATTAATTATCAGGGAATTAATGAATATGAACTGCCATAATGTGATAAAATATAGCATGGTTATTTGGAGCCAATCTTTATCCATATTCAAATATTCTAAAAATTAGACCAAAAGTCATTTCAAGAAGGTAAATTATATATCCATTTTAATATTTTACGATCATTTCTGTAATCTGCCTATAAAATACAAGCTATTTTGAAGGAAAGAATATGATTGCTCACTGATGTACAATAACGAAACAAATTTTTGTACATTAAAAGATCTAGTGAGTGGTGCGTGTTTATGACAAGTATTCAACAGGACTTTTTGGTACTTTTTCATTACTTCTTTTTTGGTGGACTCATATTCTTGAAGAAGAATAATTTTGAGCTTAGGGAATAATCAAGTGATTGCAAAAAATATTGTCTCCAAATTATTACTGTGAGCATGGCTGATTATATAACATCAGTATCTTGGTTTGTGCCAAAAAAGTGCTGTAATGTTTTTAAAAAATATATATGTAACTGGCAAATAACCAACTCCTTCTTCCCCAAATCTTTATAAAGAGAAAGGTTTTGTATTCCTACTGAGATCTTAGAAAAATATCTGCTGGAGAATTCTAAATAAATGTCTGATGTTTAATCAGCTTTGCTCTTGAGTTTCTTAATGGCAGGCCCTAGACTGAGCACAGGTGGATGTTGTTTTTGGAAAGCTAATGTGAGCTAGTGGAAGACTAATTCTCAGTAGGAACATGTGTTAACCAAAAGTTCCATAATGAAGACCGTCCTATTAATAGTCCCAGGAGGACTTCAGTTCGTTGATTGCAAGCTTCAGTGCCTTAGCAAACACTAGGGGGAAAAAGCTGAAAAAGCTTACATGCTGATTTTTAAACTAACATTGTTAGAGTCTAATTCTCACCTTTATCAGTTCACATGGTGAGACTCCAACCCTGTACTTTTTAAGTTAGAAGATAATTCATGGAAAATTATCTAATTAAATTCAATTTAATCCCAGTTGTGTATTTTAGGGTCTGTTATACAAATTGACCTATTCATTTTTAAATTAGGGACTTCCTGCCCTAATCTCTTCTCTATTCTCCATCTCTCTCATTTCTTTTTCCCTACTTCAACAAAACACTGCACAATATCTCACCAATTAAGGTACTGTTTTGCATCCTAGGACACTTTACTATGTGTTGATTATTTGAGGAAGAGTGCAGAAATTATTTGAGGTGATTGAATAATAATAATGCATTTGCAAGACACAGGACTGATTTTGATTCGTCTTGCTGAGCTTGCTATTCTAAATTAAAGGGTTGCATAGGATGAGAATCTATGGAATCTAGTCAGTCACTGATTTTGTATATTGCTTAATAAATCCAAGAGCAGCCCCCACATATAACAGGAAACTCTTTTACTTTCATTCCAGCATTTTTCTTCTTTCCTTTCAGAGTCACAGCTTTATAAAGTATGGTAGAGCTCAGCTATGGTGCTGCTGGTAGGTTGTTTAATGGAAATAGGACAGAGTAAGAAGTAGTCATTTCAGAATTAATATCTAAACCAGATGGTAAGCAGGATCATTTCAGTGCAGCTCTTCCAAAAATAATACCTTAATGTTTATGCTAAATGTGTTCTTGCAAATGTAGAGCCCCTGACTACATAAATATGAATTCCTTTTTTATTATGATTATGCTTGAAGTTCTGGGATATAAGTACAGAACGTGCAGGTTTGTTACATAGGTATACATGTGCCATGGTGGTTTGCCGCAGCCATCAACCTGTCATCTACATTAGGTATTTCTTCTAATGCTATCCCTCACATGGCCCCCAGTGTGTGAGTTTTCCTCCCTGAGTCCATGTGTTTTCATTGTTCAACACCCACTTATGAGTAAGAACATGCAGTGTTTCGTTTTCTGTTCCTGTGTTAGTTAGCTGAGAATGATGATTTCCAGATTCATCCATGTCCCTGCAAAGGACATGAACTTATCCTTTTTTATGGCTGCATAGTATTCCATGGTGTATATGTGCCACATTTTCTTTATCCAGTCTGTCATTGATGGACATTTGGGTTGGTTCCAAGTCTTTGCTATTGTGAAAAGTGCTGCAGTAAACATACGCGTGCATGTGTCTTTATAGTAGAATGATTTTGGATATATACCCAGTAATGGGATTGCTGGGTCAAATGGTATTTCTGGTTCTAGATCCTTGAGGAATCGCCACACTGTCTTCCACAATGGTTGAACTAATTTATACTCCCACCAACAGTGTAAAACCGTTCTTGTATGTATTTCTTAGAAATGAATTATTTGGGTATTTTAAAATTTCAATTCTGGTAAAATTGCCTTTTATTTGTTATCTCTAAATATCTTTCAGGTTTATAATAATAATTTGCATTATTATAATATGCATAAATAATATACATTATTTTAGTAATTCATCCATGTATGTTTTTAAAAGGTACATTTTGAGTGTCTCACATGCCCAGACTGGCAATGTACTGGGGTTACATTGATTAACAAGATGTAGTTAAATTCCCTCAGGAATTTAATTTTCTCCAATATGATTTTTTTTTTTTACTTTCCTCTGAAACTTTAAAGAAACTATACAGCACCTTTGAGTGTCTTTAATTTTTATCTTATATCTAGATAGACTCAGAAAGAAGTCTTAGTTTTAAAGAGAGCAAAAGGTAGAATACATTGTTTCTACATTAAAACATTTATTTCAATTTCTTCATAATGTTTTCAATACAAATTAATGTGCTAAGTGAATAATTATGTGCCTGGGACACTTTTCTAGTTGATGGGAAATAGATATCTAAATAATATGGATTAGAACAGCTTGTTGTATTACCCATTTCTATTCTTTTTTCAGATGATAGCCTACAACTACATATAATATCCGTTATATATAATATTAATATAATAGAATGTTACATATAGTTACCAAAAGTGTCTGACCACTTACACATTGAAGATTTGAGATTTGAGATTTTATTTTCTGAGCATTGTTTAATCTGACCTATTAACCATAGTCAAACCACTGGCATTTCTGTCCCGTTGGAAGAAAACTATTGAGGGTATCATTTCATTTTGGATCTGGAAGGAATCTGAAGTGCCACATTATTCACCCCCCTCACGTATTAGGTTGGGAAACAGAAGCCAGAGGGATGACATGGTGTGAATAATGCTGCTATCTGAAATATGGGGGAAGAGTTACTAGGACTAGAAAGAAGTAGAGCTGAATTCAAGACTCAGCTCTTAGATGTGTAACGCTTCCATTCTTTGGGCTTGCATTAAATCACTTTAACTTCTCTATGTTGCTTTTGTTACCTGTTAAAGTAACAACAAAACAATTATTATAAAAAACAGAATGAAAGTATAGTATTTGCTTTCTATTTTGTCAACTTATTTCTATGATGGACTTGCAAAATGGGTGTTTATAAACTAAACTGCATCCGACACAAACTTAGGTTACTGTGGTTGTTTAGCAACAGAAGTGGGACTATATAGTTTACATATCATTCAACTACATTCCGGGCAAACATTGTTGCTATGACAAAGGATTATGAAACAGCACTTTTATTAATGATCTTGTGTAAAAAAAAATCTTTTTGCAAGTTTGGAATTTCCTGATTCTTACTTGCTTTTGGCTTGTAGCTGAAAAGAGTTTGTGAGTATCATGCTACTGGTTCCTGGCTGTTGTGGGACAAGAGACAAATGGGCATGTCTGTAGTGTTCCACTGAGTTTGTGTGAGATGGCACAGCCTGCAACTATATTGCTGTTTGATCTAAATTTTAATTTTTACTTCAACAACTATTTTCCTTTTGTGTCTTATGTTGTCATTTATAATATGATATGAGAAGAAAAAAACATTACCATTATTCATAGTTTCATTTCTCCTTAAGCATTATTGTAGATGATGATGGATTATCATATACATTTATTGGGGCCAGGGGTGAGTTCTTCATGAATGGCAAAAACTGGATAAGGGGTGAGACTATTGAAGGGAGTCAAAGGCACCAAGCTGTGTAGCCTCTTGCTCTAGGACATTGTATACCAGAAACGATGTCCTGGAGGAGGTTCCAAGGTCAGAAATAGACAAGTGAGTCTGAGACAGTGAAACAGGATACTTCCCTGACCCCCCTCGTAGGACATGCAACGGGAGTGTGGCTCCTCTTGTTTGGCTGTCATGCACACTCAAATCCCTTACAGGATGGGGAGCATGCAGATGAGACCCCTGGGCTCCACCCCATGGCAATAACTAGGGGTATCTGCAACTCCCAAAGTCCAACTGAGCACGTGATACAGTGTGCTCTTTCAGCCTTGCTATCCAGACAGCTTAAGTGTTAACCAGCTGCATGCCCTTTTGGTACCCAGGTCCTTGTCTGGCATCCAGGAAGAATCATGTTGCATATGGACTTGAAGGATGAATGCTGGGGTTTTATTGAATAGTGGAGATGGCTTTCACCAGGATGGATAGGGAGCTGGAAAGGGGATGGAGTGCAAATATGCTATTCCCTGGCATTTGGTTGTCCAGCAGACAGTCTCCTCTCTAGCCATCCCCAGCTGAACTCCTCTCGATATTCAGATGATCCTTCTCTTCTCTCTGCCATGCCATTGGCCATTCTTCTGCATTTCTGTTCATCTCCTCCTCATCTGCTTCTGGAGCCTGGGGTCTGGGGTTTTTATGGGTACAGGATAGGGTGGTGTGGCAGGCCCAAAGGCAACTTTTGGGCACAAAAACAGGAATGGCTGTTCCCATTTAGGGCTGCGGACTTCCAGCCTTGAGGGTGGGACCTCTGCTGGGGAACCACCCTCTTCCACCCAGTATTTCCCTGTCTCCTGTTCATATTAACAAGTCATCAGTCAAGGACACAAGATGAAAAATCAGACTTGAGTTTCAGAGTCAAAGCAAGGAGGTAGCAGGAAAGTCAGGAATAAGAAGCAAAATAGAAAGCGTGATATGGTCAGTGGTTCTCAAACCTTAGGGTGCATCAGAATCACCTGGGAGGCTTATTAATATATATAGTGCTTGGCTTCATGCCTAGCATTCCCGCTTCAGTAGGTTTGGAGAAGGGCCTGAGAATTTGCATTTCTAACAGACTTGTAGGTGATGTTAATGATGACACTCTGGGGACCACACGTAGCAAACCACTGGTCTAGATGGATTTCAGAGATAAGTGATAGTGCCTGCAGTGCCTTTCATGAGCTCCTGGGATACTTGGTTGGGTGAGCTGAGTTTGTTAAACAATTGGGAATAAAATTGAAAATTATATAACATTTTAGCTTTTTAAAAATTTTAATTAGCTTTTTTTAAGTCAAATACATAGCTCAGAGTTTATGAGGATGTGTACCTTTTTCTGTATTAAAGTGTAAAATAAAGATATATTCTCGTTATATAAATATACATAAAAATTATTCCCTCTGTGAAAGGTGATTTTTTTTTCCTGTTTTTATAGTTTAACAGATAGTACAGTGTTCTGGTTAAGCATGTGTGCTCTGAAAGTAGACTAAGGTCACATCTTGATTCCACCAGGAGCTTTGTGGCTGAGGTCACACATTTCTTAAATTCTCAGAAATTCCTTTGTAAACTGGGGATATTACCAATGGCGTAGGGTTGTGGTAAGGATTAAATGCAGTAATGGCTTTAAACCACTTATTGGAGTACCTGGCAATAATAATTGCTCCAGAAATGTTAGCTGTTATTGGAACACCAAAGTAAATGCCTTTGTTTAGGAATGTGATTTTGTACACAATACTTTGGTAGTTATCTCAGGTTTAACGTGATAGGTTGTTCTTTGTATCTATAATTCATTATAACTCTCTGCTAAGAATAGCCCTGAGTTGGCATGAAGTTTATATGTAAATAATATGATTTAGAAGTGGATTACAGGTAGCAAAGAATCAAAATTGCCTCAAGCAAATTTCAGACTAAGAAGGAAGAACACTTCCTCTAGCACAGTGATTAGAAACATCTACTCTGGAACCCTGGCTTGTATTCTGACTCTATTTTTCACTAGCTCTGTGACCTTGAGCAAGTTACTAGATCTCTCTGTTCCCCAGAATCTTCATTTGTCAAATGGTGGTAATGAACTGGGCACAATGGCTCATGCCTGTAATCCCAGCACTTTGGGAGACCAAGGCAGGCAGAGCACAGGAGGTCAGGAGTTGAAGACCAACCTGGCCAACACAGTGAAACTCTGTCTCTACTAAAAATACAAAAATTAGCTGGGCATGGTGGTACATGCCTATAATCCCAGCTACTTGGGAGGCTGAGGCAGGAAAATTGCTTGAACCCAGGAGGCAGAGGTTGTAGTGAGAGCCGAGATTGCACCACTGCACTCCAGCCTGGGCAACATAATGAGACACTGTCTCCAAAAACAAAGCAAAAAAATGGTGGTAATAGTATCTATTTCAAAGTGGTTATAAATAGATATGAGCATATGTATATCCACAAGAGATCACCTATATAAACTGATTAGACCCTACAAATGAAGTATACAAATTGCTTAGAACAATGCCAGACACAAAATAAGCATGATTAGCAGTATTTGCTGTTGTTCATATTTTGTTTGTTCGGATGTATTTTTGGAAGAATTTTTTAAGGAAAAATAATCTGAAATATTGTTATTTTCCCCTGTAGTTCAATATACTGCAGCATAGGTCTGTGACAAATTTGCAAAATTGAAAAGAAATATAGTCATCCCTCAGTATTAATGAGGGATTGGTTCCAGAACCCCTTCCCCACTCCACATACTATAAAGATACCAAAATCTCTTATATAAAATGACGTCCTATTTGCATATAACCTATGCACATCCTCTTCTACAACTTAAAATCACCTCTAGAGACAATGTAAATGCTATGTAAACGTTGTTATACTGTATTGTTTAGGGAATAATGCCAAGAAAAAAAGTCTGTACATGTTCAGCCCAGACACAAGCATCCTTTTTTTAAATAAATATTTTTAATTTAAGATTTATGAATCCATGGATGTGGAACTCATGGATATGGAGGGCTGACTGTACTGTCTTAATCAAACTACATAAGAAGAAAAGCTCCTCTCCCCACCCCTTCTACACTTTCATAAAAATGTGATTAGCATTCATTGATAATCAGAGTTAATACCTTTAAGTCAGTGTAGAAAAAAAAGAGGCCCTTTCATACTTACAAAATTTCTAAAAGTATACTTTTTAAAGGATGTCATTGACTTTATTATTGCCAAGTTCTGTGGTATTTTCTCCATCTGTTGTCCCCTGGTCTTGCGCTTGCATGTGATTTTATTGACCATTCTGTCCTTGAAATTGTCCCTTTTCTGGGCAGTCTGACTTACACACAGTTTCCTTCTCAGCTATTGCTCCAGACAGGCACTTCTTCTGTCACCTGTCACTCCCAGAGCATGTCTGCCAGCACTAAGCTTCACCTATTCTTCTTAGGACACTTCTTCAGAGGGATCACTGATTCCCAGGACCTCCTCTCCCCTCTCTGAGCTGAGAGGCCTTGTGTCTGATCTGTTCTCCCAGCTAGCTCTGTAACCCCTAAAGCTTGCTAAGTTTCCACTTGAATTACTCATCACCACTTCAGAACCAAACTTACATTTCTCTAAAATGTTTCCCCAGGCCGCATCCCTGAGCATCAATAATACCACACTGAGCCCAGGCTCTAGGATTAGCAGGCTGCTGCTACCGCTGACCCACACTTTTACATTCCTTTCTGAAAGGTCTTTTCTATTTTTCCCCCAAAGTGGCATCACTGTCACCTGCCCTGCTAGAGTAGGACCTTGTAACTCTCACCTTTAGTTCCTAGGGGGCCTTGATGCTGCAGGCACTCTCCCTCCAGTTTGTCTATTGTAGCACCAACAGGCTAATCTTCTTTTTAAGAAACTATTCACCCACACTAGGGCTATTCTGTTGCACGCATATCAAGTGCAGGTGTTTCTGCCTGCCTTTCAAATATTTCCATAGTTTCTTTAAAGCTTGTAGCCCTCTTATGTCTCACTTGAGCCCACCTGGACTCTGCTCTGGGCAGGCCTCTTGCAAGGATAATATCAACACACCTTGAATTCTCCACATTAGCCCTTGCCACTCCCTTGGCCTTTGAGCAACCACAGCATTTACACTCAGCACTTAATATTCCCTTTTGCCTGTTTACATTTGTGCAGTATTCATCAACTTTGTTTTCCAACTGTACAAAGATAAGGACCATTCTTTAAACATTTTAAAATTATATTCTACTCTAACATAGCAGCTGAAACTATAAAGAAAGAATATATAATACCCATGAAAGAGACCAAAGAGAAAATGTACTGCTTAATTCCCTTATACAAATGAGGAATCTGAATACCTGAGATAGATATTTTTAAATTTAATAGTTGTATATTTAGACTTATGGTTACCTTCTATCCATGACAAATCATGGCTACTTGCCATTTATATTATTGGCATAATGTTTTATTTTAGAATAAATTTGCTTTTGATTAAAATGTTAATTTAGAAAGAAATGAATAAATTAAGTAATTCATAGCACTAGAGGTATGAAAATATGGCAAAAGTTGTGAGTAATACTCAAATGATAGAAATCTTGAAAATACTATAATACAATATGGTTAATGTGTGCTTAACAAGTAATTGTTGACTGACCAATAGCTCAAATCAGTCAATCTAGGAAACACCATTCAGACCTGTATTAGTCATTTTTCACATTGCTATAAAGAACTACCTGAGACTGGGTAATTTATTAAGAATAGAGGTTTAATTGACTCACACTTTCATATGGCTTGGGAAGCCTTGGGAAACTTCCAATCACAAGAGAAAGTGAAGCAGAAGCAAGGCCCCTTTTACATAGCAGCAGGAGGCAGGGGTTGCGGGGGACCACCACACTTTAAGCCACCAGATTTCATGAAAACTCACTTATTATCATGAGAACAGCATAGGGGAACCACTCCCATGACCCAGTCATCTCCCACCAGGTCCCTCCCGTGACATATGAGGATTACAATTAGAGATGAGATTTGAGTGTGGACACAGAGCCAAACCATATCAAGATACATTTCCTAAAAGCCCCTTATGACAAAATGGGCAGACACCGATTTTCACAGCTAAATTTTAAGCATAAGATCAAGGGAAGAGAAAGACTCAACGGGCAGAAATGGTTTTCAGCTTCTGGGTAGTTGTCTGCTTGTTGGAAGCGGTGCCATGACTGTAGGCCACTGCCTCCATCTGGAGGCAGGGAGTGGGGACATCCCTCAACTACCCATTGCTTTTCCTAGGACTCTCTCTCCCACACAAAGTCTAGCTGGACAAGCTGCAACACATTAACATTAAATGAGTCCCTAAAAAGTTTAAATTTCCACATACAAAATCATTTGCAAAAGAGACTTGTACTTCGCATGTCAATTCTTATCCTCTTTCTCTTATTTTTGGAAGCTCTAACAGCCACCCTCAGAAACCCTACCTTATAGTGGTTTCCTCCAGCAAACTTAGCTCCCCTGACCAGGCTCACTGAATTATAGGCCTCAAAGTAAACTCTCTGCAGGAGAACATAAATAGACTGTGGCTGGATGTCTGTTTATGGTGGGGCCTAAAAAGCCAAAATCTGAAATGCAACAAACTGTGAACATTGGGAGGGATGAAAAGGGGATCCACTGTATGATGCAATTCTGATAAAAACTACCCAGAGTTAGACCAAATTTCACAGGTTATAATCACAAACACCACAATATGATACTCATGTGAGACATCAGCTGTAAGTTTGGGGACCTCAGATCATTTGCACTTCTGACCAATTGGGTAAAAATTTGGGAGTCCATATAAGCCCCCAGGTTTGATATTTGTTAGAACAACTCACAGAACTCAGAAAAACACTATACTTACAATTAAAGCTCTGCTATACAGGACATAAATTATGACAAGTTAAATAAAGATGCACATAGGATAAGGTCTGAGAGGGTGCCAGGCATGAAGCTTCTGTGTCCTCAGGACACGTCAGCCTCCTGATACATCACTGTATATCCCCATCTAGGAATCTTACCCAATTCTTGGTGTCCAGAGTTTTCACTGGAGTTTCATTATGCAGTCATGACTGATGGAATCATTATCAACATGAGTGAACTCAATCTTCAATCCTTCTTTCATCCCCAGAGGTTGGGAGAGAGATTAGGTTGAATATCATATGGCTCCCAGCCCTAACCCTTAATCACATGGTTGGTCTATCTGGCATGGCTGACCCCCATCCTGAAGCTATCTATGGGCCCACAGTGAGTCACCTCTTTAGCATAAACTCAGATGTGGTCCCAGGGGTCGTATCATGGATAACAAAAACATTTCTATCACATGAGAAATTCCAAGGGTTTTGAAGCTGTCTTCCAAGAGCCCAGGACAAAACCAGATAAATTCTTTTTATTTGGCTAACAACATAGAGAAAATACAATAGGAATGGGACCTATTTTAAGTCATAGAAAAACCAAGACAAAAAACTTATGATTTTTGGTGGTGGAAGGATGAACTATTTCAATCCATGATTTTAGTATGATTTTAATCCATACTAAATTAACTGCAGTTCTGAGACAGTTGTTAGTCTTTCCTTGACAAAAACGATATTAAGAGAGCACCCAAAATACAAAATTAGACATCAAGGGTGGATTTGTGAAGAATTTAGGGAGGTGAGGAACTAGAAGAAAGATGTGTTGTTTGTTTAACCAGAAGGTTACCCATTGGAAAATGTCATTTGAATACAAAATAAATAGTCATTAAACATCACTAGAGTCTTTTCTTTTGTTTTTCACTCAGTCATTCATTCAGCAGTCTTTATTGAGTATCTCAGATGCTTGTCAGTGGATATAGTTTGCTACCTGATCAGTGTAAGAAAAAAAGTTTATTTGCATTTCATGGAAAAGCAGAAGGATGAACTATTTGAAATTATTTGCTGATTATAATTGCAATCTCAATAAACCTGAATTCTGAGATGGTTTTTAGTTTTTGCTTATCGAGAAGGATGTTAAGAAACCCTACTCTCCAAGTATGAAGTATTCGGCATCAAGTCTGTATTTGCGAGGAATTTGTGTAGGTGAAGAATAATAGTAGAAAAATACGTTGTTTGTTTAACCAGAGGCTACCATTTAGTCTTAATGTTTTTTTAGCAAAATTAAGAAGTGTTTTGAAATGTGATGTGTTGTAAATTGTTCTCTCTTTTTACTTTCCTGTAATTGGAGCAACATACTAATTTCTACAAGTTGTGACTACTAACAGAGAGCAATCACCTCACAGACTTGTACCGAAGAGATGAGACCATCCAGGTGAAAGGAAACGGCTACGTGCAGAGTCCTCGATTCCCAAACAGCTACCCCAGGAACCTGCTCCTGACATGGCGGCTTCACTCTCAGGAGAATACAAGGATACAGCTAGTGTTTGACAATCGGTTTGGATTAGAGGAAGCAGAAAATGATATTTGTAGGTAAGTGGGGAAAAAGAAAACATTTTAGGGTACTATTTCAAGGTGAAAAAAAAGGATGAATTTAAACCATCACATCAAACACTCCTTTTGAGCCTTTTAAATGGACCCAAAATGTGTCACTTTTTTTTCAAAAAGCCTTTATGTCAACCCTAACAGAGAAGATAGCATAGACTGCTGCTGCAGAGGGCCAAATACCCTGGCAGGACTCACAGAAACTCACTTGTCAACTCTCAGGACTGCGTGACCTCCAAAGAAGGATGGAATCCAGAGGTCCTGTCCTTTTCCAGGCACAGAACGGCATTTGTGCACAGGTATCTAGCATTCCAGGTCACCTGCAGCTGCATCATGACCCTGGTCAAAGGCTGCCATGGGCTTAGGGAGCATAAACCCCTGCCCGGTCCAGCTGACCCAGGCTTTTGTAACCATAATGAATTATGTCAGCACTGGGAGATGATGGGTGGGGAAACCTCTCACTCTGACCCTGAGTTCATAGAGTGAGGGCTTCATATATGGGAGGGAAGGAAGAGAAAGCCCATGGCAGATTCCTTGTGCTCCACAGAAGGGTCTGTTTCCTGCAGTTTCTGGGTCACAAGTAGAAGATGAAAGCTGTGTCTGATAATCTTCTCTCTTCTTAGCATATTTATCAAAGAAAGCCTGGGCTGTTGTTCTTTCAATGTCTGCTCACAGCATTTAACTCACTTAATTAGCATGTATAAGACTTGAGGAAGATTTTTTTTTCTTTTTTGTACTTTACTGCACACGCTTGTTCTGCACTGCCAATGAACTACCGAACTGCTAAATCCTTTAAGCAGGTTTATTTTCCTTTGAATAATAAAAAGAGGTGCCTCAAATTTGGTTGTCCTCTGTTGCATGTTTATTATGCTGACAGCTTTTATTATGTTGCTGTTTTGCTGAGAATAACAGCAGTGACTGTTACTTTCTAGGACCGCAGAGGGTAATGTATGCCAGAAAGCAGAGATGAATACATTAAGGAAGAGCCAGTTAATATTTACAAAGAGGATAAACTAATGCTGATCTGCATCTTTTCAACCTTGAAAAAGAGAGCTAATATTCTGTGCTTAAAAAATCATGAGAAAAAAATGCTATTAAAAGATTATTAAAGGTGATGACATGGAGGGTACCATGATGTGTTTCTGCCCACAAAACACTTCTGATACCAAATTTGTGAGGTCAGGTTTTTTTCCCCACAGCAGTTAATACTCCAACACCAGCTGATATTGTCCCATTCAATTCAATTCTGACAGTATCTGGAATCAGCGTCAGATGCCACAAGTTAAGGCTCAGTCCCACAAGACTGCCTCCATGTTCTATGTCAATTGCAGCTTAAGCCTCTCCTACTTCTATCAGCCAGCTATAAATAGGGGTTCCCAAACCCCCTTCTTGGGTTGAAAAATTTGCTAGAACAGCTCACAAAACTCAAGGAAATACTTTCCTTGCTCTTACCAGTTTATTATAGAAGATGCAACTCAGGAACAGCCAAATGGAAGAGGTACATGGCAAGATGTATGTAAAGAATGCCTTCTCTGTGTTTGCAACCTTCCCAACACCTTGATGTATTCACCAGCCTGGAAAGGTATTTATGGATGTCTCACTGTGTAGGCATGATTAATTAAATCACTGGTGATTGAACTCAATTTCCAGGTCCTCTCCCTCCAGAGGTCCAGGGGTAGAGCCAAAAGTTACAGCTCTCTAACCATGACTTGTCTTTCTGGTGACCAGTCCCCATTCTGAAGCCATCTAGGGGCCTTCCAACAGGTACTTCCAAGAGGCAGGGAATTTATTAATTAGGATAAATTCTGGTATGGTTGGAAGGGGGCTTATTATGGATAACAAAAGATACTCCTCTTACCCTAACACTCAGAAATTCCAAGGATTTTAGGAGCCTGTGCCAGGAAAAAAAGACCATATATACATATATATTTCTTATTACCACAGTATCACAGAAGGGAAGCCAGGTCTCTACTACTGAGCTGGACTTTTGATCCTAGCAGCGTGCCCTTTTGACATTCTTGAAAATAGGAGAGGAGGACTCAGGATGGTTTCCTTTCTGGACCATTCATCAAATCTAGTTGCTCCTCAAAATTTATGGAAGGAAATAGAAAGATAGCAGGTAGAAAAGAACAGAGAAAGAAGGGAAAGAGACAGACCAGAGACTTTTTTCTCAGAACCCTCCCTAAGAAATAAAATAGTCCTCTGTTGACTTCAGGTTTAGCGTTAAAGTTACACTGATGTGTTCTTTAAACAAAAGTGACCTATTGTGTTATTAAAAGTTTCAAGTATACTTATGCTTTGTGCAGGAAATGTGATTTACACATATTGTATACAAAATGAAATGGAATTGATTTCCTACCATCTGTTCCAAAGCCTCCTTGATGTTTACGTTGTAATATTTTATTGCTTGAATAATGATACTTTGTTAGTGCTTTTCACCTTCCAAGCACCATACAAACATTAAGTAATTAATTTACACAGCACCCAAGAGATCTGGAACTGGTAAAATTATATAAGCCTTCTTATTTTATCCATAAGAAAATTGAGGCAATGGACATAAGGGCCTCGTAAATCACTGTTAGAGAAATTTAGTCACAATATCATCCTTTTTTACTTTCTCTTTAGATTACCTCGCCCAATCCAGTAGAGATCTGAGGTGCATGAATAAGACCAGGAAAGCCATAATTGGTATCTCTATGTTTTCAGAAATAATGTTTCTTATCCTTCTGATTGTGACAGAACTCTATAATATGGTTGTGAGACTTCTGCCACTGTTCCCTCTGAATATCCATCATTTGCCTATGACTTTAGCATCTGAAGTCACTGTGGAAAAGGTAGAGTGCAGGAATCAGATACTGATGACCAAAACTGAAAGAAATAGTTCAGCTTATCAAGTAGAATCTTCTAACATCTTAGGGGGCTGAAAATAGAATAAATGCTCCCTATAAGATGTAAGCTGTGTCCTACTATGTAACAGAATGATGTTCCACTCTGGAGGTACTTTGAAGATCAAAGAGCCACAAGTATAACTAAAGAGGTTTCTGCTGTCCTCTTCAATGCCAGGATTCTACTGTCTCCACCAATGCCACAGGTGAACCTATGGTCTTAAGCTTATTCGCACGCTGGTTTAACCAGCCCATATTTTTCCAATATTGGTTAGCAAATATCTCCCCTCAAAGTTACATGTTTTCCCTCACGATTAGTTTCATATTTTGTGATGTGATCCTTCCAAAAGATAGTTTCCAAAAATAGCACGTAGCAAATCATGTGTGTATTCATTTATTTTCTGTAATGACATTGCTGATTTTGTAAGCTATATAGATATAGATCATTTACTTTCTCAAGAAAGCGCCGAATGAATTAAATAAATTCAGAGTGGATATTTGTTTCAAAAACTTTATATAGTTAATATATGGGCATATAACTAGAGCTACATCTCCTAAAATATGCCAACAGATTACGCTTACTAGTTTTTCCAAGAAAACTTTCTGAAGCCAGATGCTCAGAAAATAACCCATTTTTATTGTTGAAGATTTAGAAACAGTCATGGCTAAGTGTATGTAAAGATTTTTTTCAGAATAGATTACTGAAGTTTGAATTTGCAAACCTAATCCAAAAACTAGCTTTCCTTTAACATTTTTGTACACTATAATTTTCATTTCAGATTGTAGTTATGAAAAATCGCATATGCTACTTTTAATTTCTCAGTGAAAGTATGAATTTCAAAATCTACTTTAATCAAAACATGTTCATTATGTCCAATTGATTCTAGGTATGATTTCGTGGAAGTTGAAGATATATCTGAAACAAGTACCATTATCAGGGGACGATGGTGTGGGCACAAGGAAGTCCCTCCAAGGATAAAATCAAGAACAAACCAAATTAAAATCACATTCAAGTCCGATGACTACTTTGTGGCTAAACCTGGATTCAAGATTTATTATTCTTTGGTGGTGAGTAACTTAACCACTTTATGATTAAAAGCAGACACTGGTTTCATGAAGTATAAAGATCAATTTTCTATGATCAAATTCAGTGAGGGTGAGTGAACCTCATTAATTCCTTATGACATGGTTTGTTCCTACCTTATGGTCAAAATGTTAAAGTCCTTGTTAGTAAGAAACAGCATTTTGGATCTATTAAGTCAGCCGCTGGGCCATGCATTTTGAAAGACAGCATAGTAAATAGGAAAAGGGAAATGGTTTAGAGTAAAGCAGATACTACATTGCCTTTTGATTCAACTGATGCAAGGTAAATGTATAGTCAAATAGAAGGTATGTGAGAATTAAACATGTTTTTAGAATTAAAGCTAAAGAAAATAATTTCCTCTTTTGGTTTGAAAATTTGTCTATAAATTCTATCACAGAAAAAAAGTCCTGGTAATTTTAATTTCAATTATGACCCAGATTTGGGAAGGGTCTGTGTTATAATCATAGAGCCTTGGGGCTCTCAAGCATGTACAAAATCAAAAGATCCAACTCAGGACCCAGGAGTGTGAATCCTGCTGGCTACAATCTTGCTTATTTGCAGTATTTTCTCTGCTTAAACACCTCAGCAGCCATTCTCAACTGTTAATGGTTCTGACTGGTAGAAAATATTCAACATTATCTTGAGCCAAAATCTACATTGTAGTTAATTTTAGTTGTTGGGTCACACACAATCAATCTTCTTTACTTATTCATACATTAATGAAACAATAGTAAGTTCCTGTTCTTTGTCAGACACTCTGATAGATGTAGTAGATACAAAGGTAAGCAGGACAGACAGCGTCCTTAAACCGTCTGGAGCTTACAGTCAGGTAGAGATGATAAAAAATTAGAAAAACTATAACAGACCAAGTGCGGTGGCTCATGACTGTAATCCCTACACTGTGGGAGGCTGAGGGATCTGTTGAAGCCAGGAATCTGATACCAGCCTGGGCAACAAAGCAAGACCCTGTCTCTACAAAAAAAGTAAAAATTTGCCTGCTGTAGTGGCATGTGCTTAGTCCCAGGTACTGAGGATGCTGAGGCAAGAGAATTGTTGAGCCCTGGAATTTGAAGCTGTAGTGAGCCATGACTACACCACTGCCATCTAGCCTGGGTAATAAAGCAAGACTCTCTCTCTAAAGCCAAACAAACGAATAAACAAACAAACAAAACAGTAACAACTGAGAAGGATGCATAATAAAACACAGTAACTGGGTGCTGTAGGTCAGGTTCACAGAGACATTTGGATAATTTTGTCTATACATTAACATAAATATTGCTGAATCCTTCAGTTATTTGTAGCATATTGCCTTTTGGGATCAATTTTCACTTTCTTTAAGTTTCTCTCTGTCCCTTTTCCAAGTGTGAATGCCAAAATAGAACGAGTACTATAAATGACATCAATTTATTGTTTTTTTAAATTTTTTTCTCTTAAGAATTAAGTTTTAGAAAAGGAAAAATCTTGCTTTAAAAATATATATGTAATTGGCTTTTTTTTTTACATTATGGTGAATTATTAAACACTAAGTGAATTCTACATCAGAATATTGTAAATGAAAAAATAACATGCAGTAACCCTGGTTCCAGTTTTAATTTGAAAATAATCCATCAAGCATGATTTGCTTTATTGTAAACTCATGCATTTCTGCTCAGCATTAAAATTGAAGTGTGAACCTTTGGTTTCTACGTTTATTTGCCTTTTAATGTGTTCAGTCATGCATCTGTTCGCAATTGTTCATGGACAGAGCAGGCTTGGCATGTTAGAATGGTGATGGATAGGCTTAGAGAAGATTTTTTTTTCCTTTAAAATATCAAGCACTATTAGTGCTAATGTTTGGTTATGAATAAGTTGAATGGTCCATAATTAGAAACACCATAACACCAACATAATACCTTTAAGACATACAACCACTTTTGTAGAAAGCAGTACTTTTGTTTGAGGTGTTTTGGGTTATGATGCGGTCTCATAACTCATTTCTTAGTCAGTTTTAAGTGGAATATTGGGCTGCCTCTACAATTTGGATGTGAACCAGTTTGACATCACTCCCCTGGCTTATTTGCTTCCACCAGTACATTCAATTGTGTGTTTTTTCCTGTTTGAAATGATATTATTACAACATTTTTCTGTATTTTTCTACTGGCCTGTTGGTCTATGTCCATTGAGAATAGCTCAGTCTCTTTCTCCTCCTAGTAGGCTTCTGGCCTTAAATAAGGTCCACTAAAGCCAAAGGGTTTGACACACAAATTTTAAGAGAGAGAATGAGCTTAACCTCCAGGTATGTAGAGACTCTAGATTGTGTGGCTTTTTAACAAAACTCTTCTGTTTGCTTCTTGACTCAGTAGGGATAGATTACATATGGCTTGACCACTATACTGGGAAGATCACTTTACTCATGTTTAAATTTTACTTGGAGAGGCTTTAAAGCAGGGTTTATAAACTTAAGAGACCAGGCTTGAAACTGGAAGTGGGCCTGGTATAAATTAATAGGGAAACAGTGGGATTAAAAATGGCAATCCCTCTTCAAGTGTGTTTAAATAATAAATTTTAGAATGCTAAACACATTTAGGAGCTAGAGTTAGCTGTTTTGTAACCCCTACTTTAAGGAATAGTAGGTGCAAGAGAAATATGGGCCTTAAGAATAGTTCGTGGCTGGGTGTGGTGGCTAAGACCTATAATTCCAGCATTTTGGGAGGCCGAGGGAGGAGGACTCCTTGAGCCCAGGAGTTTAGTCCAGCCTGGGAAACAGAGTGGGACCCTGCCTCTACAACCAGTAAAAGAAAAAAAGCCAGGCATGGTGGCATACACCTGTAATCTCACCTACTCCAGAGGCTGAAGGTAAAGGATCATGTGAGCCCATAAGGTCAAAGATGTAGTGAGCTGTGATCCCACCACGGCACTTCAGCCTAGCCTACATGAGAATGAGACCCTGGGGAAAAAACAAACAAACCCAGCACATGAAGAGTCAAAGTGCTCTTGGAAAGTGGTGAGGAGTAGCTGTTAGGATAGGTCATAAGTCAAGATCACCTCCCTTCTCATCTCTACCTCTCTACCTCCATACTCCCATGGAACATCTCTGCTCTTGCTGCCTCAGTGACTCTCCAGGTATACCTGGACTTTTTCTGAAGCTGTAAGAAGTAAGAATCTAGGACTACAAGAGCCTATTTCACTGGAATCACATCCACGTGGTTCATGCTCATAATGTTTTTGGAAAAGTGCAATGTATATTTTTAGTAAGGTTTTTACTCTATCAAGCTGTGGAGACTAATGGATAACATCAAGATAACTTATTTTTGGTTGGGAATGATGCTTATATTTCAGTTTTGTTTGATGTGTGGAATTCAATCTTCTGTCTTCTTTCAGTGCCTATCACAGTGCCCTCCCAGGGTGTGGCAGCATAGCCATGAGGGACCATTGGCTTACTGTAAAGCATACCTTAGATTGAAGGCAGGATTCACCAGTAAGGAATGGTGCAATATTGAACAGGTTTCTTATCCTTTGCTTTTACATCTTTTAAATGGGGATAATAATTGGAGTTGGTATAAAATTTTAAAATGATAATACTTAGCACAATACCTAGGATGTATTAAGTGGCTCAATAAATGATGACAATGATTCCACCATTTACCATCACAAATTATGTATATATCAGTCTCCTCCAAAGACATGGTGATCTTCTTTTTGAGGTTAGGATGTGTATCTCATTCCTATGCATAATTCTATACAGTGCCTTATACATGACTAGACTGTGTGTTTGTTGAAATGACCCTTTCTTGAGAAACTATGATTCATAAAAGTTGACTGATTTCATTTTCTTGCTCTCCTGCTCAGCCTTCTTTTCTGATTCTACCCTATTAAAAATAACAGATATCTTCAGAAAGCGTAATCAAGCAGAATGAATAACATTGTCAAATACTTAGTAGCAAGATATGATTATCTAAATAAATTAGGATCTCCTGCCACAAATCTAGTTTATTGGAGAACAAGTGAATGGTTTGATGATTAGGAATCTTTCTGAGAAGACCACTAAGTAGATTATTAGAAAGGTGTTCAATTACAAGGCTCCCAATGGATGGTGTACAGAGAAGTGAACAAACAAGGTTTGAATGTCAGCTCTGCTGCATACTAATGGCTCAGTTTCCTCATCTATAAAATGGTGATAATACTGCAAGACATTAGGCTGTTTTGAGGACTAAATTAGATAACTTTTATAAACCACTTTGGCTAGAACTTGTTAATTACTCAACTGTCTGTGGCTATTATGATTATCGTTATCACTGGTCTTATTATTAACATATCAGCTGACAGACGGTCCTGTATGAATAGCCCACTGGCACGTGCACACACTTGTATGTGTGTGTGTGTGTGTGTGTGTGTGTGTGTGTGTGTGTGTTTAATGTAAGATACATTTTGTAGCATTCAAAAACAAAGTCAAATCATTTGAAAGCTTGGAAAGCTATTCAAAACCCTTCTTGTTTTATTAACAAAATCTATTTTGTACATTGAAATTTGCTAATACCCATTATAACACTTTCTAAACTAAAAACCTATTTTGTCATACGAGTTGCTTAGCTGTGTATATCTCTGTAGTTAATTAACTTCAGATGATGTCGTTATTTCCATTGAGAATAAAACTCAAAAGAAGAATGGCTTTACATTAAAATGATTATTTAAAATAGAAAAAAGGAGAAAAGGAAGAAGATGGAGAAGAAGAGGAGGAGGAGAAGAAAGAGAGGAGGAGAACAGCCCAGGAGTTGAAAAAGATAAGATTCTCAATTATAATAACTTTTGCAGACTCTAATTTTGCTCTCCTAAAATTTGCCAGTTGATGAAACAAAAACAGTATTATCAACAACAAAATAAAGGTGAGCAATGCATCCTCATCCTCCTAAGCTGAATTCTTAAAGCTAGAGTAAAGGAACTCATCTGATTTACAAAGTGTGGAAATTTCACCTTTATTTGCATATCTGGATAAAATCATTGACCATTCTGAACACCATGGTATTGTGGGCACTTCAGCCAGGACTATATATATAGCCAAGGACTGTCAGAATGAGGGTGGTAATCCCTACAGCAGATTCTGTTTACCTCAGTTTCTTTCCCCCAAATATATTCCACTGGAAATTTCAGAGCTGCAAGAGCTGCAATATAGTTTCATAAATGCCTACTGTAAGCCAGACAAGACATGTCTAGTGCCCTGGAGATACAGCAGTGAGGAATTCAGGCAGAAACCTCTGCTCTCAGGAACACACATAGTAGTGGGAGGAAACAGATAATAAACATGTAAGCAGGGAAGTACATGCATACATACAAACATAAACATTTGAACCTCAATAAAGGCAGG
This sequence comes from Alouatta palliata, assembly GCA_004027835.1. NCBI lineage: Eukaryota > Metazoa > Chordata > Mammalia > Primates > Atelidae > Alouatta > Alouatta palliata. The sequence continues at coordinate 5,608 of PVKV010012521.1, read as the reverse complement.
TAAAAGAAAATAATGTGTTGGAGACTTACTAGTATGGAGCCCATTCCAGCTAGGGAATCAAGGATGATCTGTGAATGTAAAATTTGAATTGAGACCTAAAATATTAGGAGGCAATGATGCAAAGCTACGGAAGAAGAATGCACCAAGCAAAAGTAGGGCAAATGCTAAGAACCTAAAACAGCAAAGAGAAGGCACCTTCCCCTTGGTAGTGATGATTTTCTTGTACCTTAGCATTCAGGCTGCTGAAAGGAAGCAAAGACAAGAGAAGGAAGCAGCCCAGTAGGTCACTCCTCTCTCATCAAAGGTGAGGAAGGTTTCTTATCTTTACCTCAGACCATCCTGTTGTGGGTATCTCTCAAGTCCTTCAGCACCTAGATGGGATAAGGTAGCTAAAACAAGGGGGTTAGCTAAGGTGAGATGCTACAAACGTATCAAGATCCTAAACAAAGATAATCCAAAGGGTTAGATACTATTATTCATCTTTTTATCACTATTATGTGGTATATTCATCATTATTATTACCATCAAGACTGTCCCACCAAATTAGAATTTCTGTAAGGGCAGGAACCTTGTCTGTTTTGTTTATCATAGTGCATGCACATAAAAGGTGCTTGATAAAAAGTCTGTTCAAAAATGCATTGAAACACATGCATGACTAGAAAGAGCCAAACAGTATTATAATGGGATTTCATTTCACTTCACTTTCTGTGTCCTCCCATTCCTTCTTACCTACCTATTCCTCGTCTGCTCCCTGACCTCTGAAGAGCCCAATTTTCCTTTGTTCCCTTCATCCATTACCATTTGCTTATAGAGCCAGCCATATCCTTTGTCAGATTTTCCTTTGCTTCTGTATTAAACTTTATTCTTCCTTGTCCCATCTCTATTAAAGTCCTCATTATGTACTGTATATAGGATCTGTCTGTGTGGACAGAGAGCAAGCCAGGGGCGTGGTCAAGGTCAGATGAGAAGATAGCAGAGCAAGAGAGACGAATGTATGTACCAGAACCCCTGAGTGAATGCTGTTGTCATGGGCTGGAAAGCCTAGGCACCAGAGAAAATGAAGGCACTTCTGTGGATACTGGTTGAAGCACACATTCTTTAAGAACAGATTCTCAGCCGGACATGGTGGCTCACTCCTGTAATCCCAGAACTTTGGGAGGCAAAGACAAACAGATCACGAGGTCAGGAGTTCAAGACTAACCTGATTAATATGATGAAAGCCAGTCTCTACTAAAAATATAAAAATTAGCCAGGAATGGTGGTGCTCGTCTGCAGTCCCAGCTACTCATGGTGTGCGCCTGTAGTCCCAGCTACTTGGTAGGCTGAGGAAGGAGAATCACTTGAAACCGAAAGGCAGAGGTTGCAGTGAGCTGAGATCGCATCACTGCACTCCAGCCTGGGCAACAGAGGGAAACTATGTCTCAAAATAAATAAATAAATAAGAACAGATTCTGGCTGTTGCAGGATTTTATAGGCAGGGTTAGATACGTGTTCTTATTTAATATTTCACAAATATTCTAAAATTTCACCAATTACAGAGATCATTTAGATGAACTACTGTTCTCTTTGGGAAGGTTGCGTTAAACAGGTTGTTTTCCTAAAACCTAAGTACAGTACATATGAGAACTTTATTAGAGCTCATGGGACAGTAAAGAATAAAATTTAATATAATCCTGAAGCACAGGCAAGTTTGGCAAAGGATATGGCTGAGTCTATAAGCAAATGATAATTGGTGAGGGGAATAAAGGGAAAATTGGGCTCTTCAGGGGTCGGGGAATAGCAGAGGAGCAGGCAGGTAAGAAGGAATGGGAGGACACAGAAAGTGAGGTGAAATGAAGTCCCATTATAATATTGTTTGGCTCTTTCTAGTTATGCATGTGTTTTAATGCATTTTTAAACAGAATTTTTATTGAGCACCTTTTATGTGCCATGCACTATGATAAACAAAACAGATAAGGTTCCTGCCCTTATAGAAATTATGATTTGGTGGAACAGTCCTGATGATAATAGTAATGATAAATAAATTACTATAAAATTAAAATAATAAGATTAATAATAGTATCTAACCTTATTACTTTGAGGATTTCACTTATGAGGCATCGTATGTGAAATATTTAATGCAATGACTGGCATGTCATAAATAATCTGTTGCTATTAAGTCTTGCATGAATGCATTTCCACAAAGCATGGATTAGGAAAAATATAGAATTTAAACCTGCATCATCTTAGAGATCTAATGCTTACGCTAATCCTGTTATTTTACAAGTGAGTCAATAAACACAGGTTAAGTTTACAAATGAGTGAAAACACAGAGATTAGGAGCATGCCTGTGGTCACAGAGCTTATACATACGTGCTGCTATTCCTGAGATATGAAAGCTGTGGACCTACTCCACAGAAAAATAAATATATCCAAAGTTGTGCATAAAGTTGCAGGGAGGCCCCTGAATCTCATCCTTGACATCGTCTGTATCCACAGACACAGTAAGCACCCCGCACTTGCTGCCTCTGTGTGTTATCTGACTGAAAATGTTGCCTTGCATGTTGACTAGTCCTGACACAAGCAGTGTTTGTAATAATACTTTACTGCTGTAATTTTTCTCGTAAATTCTGGTTGCTGATCATATGAGCAGATGACTCCCCCACGTGCTGAGTAAAGACATTTCCAGCTCTGAGAGAGATGCTGTGGAATGACACTTGGAAAGTTCAGTATCCTGTTTATCTAGTATCTAATTATATGGGCATGCAACAAGTAAACTTTTGTCCTTGAAAACCAGAAAAATATAGTGATTTTTAGATGAATGTGCCTCTTTATATGCATATAACCTTATCTGTATATGTGTGGTCTTTAGTTTTGATAGGTGAAAAAATAAGGAAAATGGAGTAGGAAAAAGCTATTCAAGCTGTTTTAGAAAATGGCTTTCAAATTTAAGATATGTCAAAAACAAAGCCGTGTTACTTAAAGAGTGATGAAGTGAAACCTCCGTATTAAAAAAATGTCTCCACCTATTGTTCATTTATAAATTCAGCAAATATGTCTGAATTGTTACTGTGGATAAGAAAATGATAGTCCTGAGGGAGAGAAAGGTGCACAATTATAAGGCAGTGTGAATTGCAGTGATAAAATGAGCATGGAGCATTTGGGGCACCCAAGAAAAGGGGACATTAACCTCACAAAGGAGAGAGTTGCTGGGCTGTGTCAGGGAAGCGACAGCATCCCAGGGGGAGGGTGTTGCCTGCATAAAGGCCTGAAAAAGCAAGGCCTTTTTCAGGACATTCGGAATATCCTGATGGGTTAATCCAGGGCGAGGCAGATTAAGAGTGCTAATCACTTACTAGCCTTTCTTTGTTTTCACCAGTAAGCAAAAGATACAAGAAGCCAAAAGGACTCAAAAGTAGCAGCTTTATTAATATGAGTCCAAAAAGTACTGAAGCTCAAGTCTTTCTAGTAAATCCGGAATGGAGAACTTGGGTGGAATGAAAAGCAAAGGATAAATGTATAGCAACTGTGATGCCAATTCAGACTCAAGGATGCTTGGGAGGGCTCAAGGTTGATACACAGACATGGGCACACTTACACAGTCTTCCTACTGCATGAAGGATCACAAGCCTGGTTACAAATGCTCATAGTCACAAACAGGTGGCATAGCCAGCCAGGAGGTAAGTTGTGCTTAGCAGGTGGACTCAGGAAAAGGACGAGAGCTGAAATATTTCCCAGTGATGGGTCCTAGAAGCAGCAACTCAAGAGAGAAATGGGGTGGGAAAGGAAGGAGGATGGAAGAAGTTGTAAGCCAGCAGGTTCACCTTGCCTGCTGCTTAGACAGAGCCAATTTATCAAGACAGGGGAATTCCATAGAGTAAGAGCTTAATTCACACAGCCCTAGCTGTACGGAAGACTAGAGTTTTACTATTACTCCAATCAGTCTCTCCAAAAACTCAAGGATTGGAGTTTTTCCGGATAATTTAGTGGGTGGAGGGAGTTGGAAAGTGGGGAGTGCTCATTGGTCAGGATGGAGATGAAATTATAGGGGGTTGAAGCTGTCCTCTTGTGCTCAAACAGTTCCTGGGCCGGGGCCACACGGCCAGATGAACTAGTTTATTGACCTGAGTGGTGCGAGCTGATCCATCAAGTAAGTGCAGGTGCTGCAAAGTATCTCCACCACTGATCTTAGGTTTTATAATACTGATGTTATCCCGAGGAGCAATGTGGGAGGTTGAGAATCTTGCAGCTCCAGCTGCATAACTCCTAAACTATAGTTTCTCATCTTGTGGCTTCTTAGTCCTGTAAAAAGAGTTTAGTCCCAGGCAGGAAGAGGATTTGTTTTGAGGAAGTGCTGTTACCGTCTTTGTTTCCAAGTTAAACTAAAAACTAAGTTCCTCCTAAAGTTAATTTGGCCTACACCCAGGAATGAATAAGGACAGCTTGGAAGTTCAAAGACGGAGTTTGTTAGATCCGATCTCTTTCACCATCATAATTTTCTGAGTTACAGTCTTTGCAAAGGCGCTTTCCAAGTGATGAAAGGAAAAAATACTTGATGTCTCCATATCTGTGGGCTGGAGCAATAATTTGAAAAGAAGAGTTTCCCCCTACAAAAGAGCAAGGGGCTGTGTGCCCATAAAGTGTAGGAGCCCACAGTGAGTTTTATGTTTTAAGTTGTTCAATCAGTAATCTTTGCTAAAAGTTCTTGAGAAATCTATTCTACTCTTCTACTTACTCTGTCTCTAAGGAGACCTAGCTGACCTGCTCTATTTGCCGTAAGAGTCAGCCATTCTGACTGGGAAGTTAAAGATCCATGATCTTTAGAGACTTCAGTCTCCTTTCCTAGGTGAATGAAGGGATTAGAAGTGAATCAAAGAGACTGGACTCATCCAGCCTTGAAAACAACTGTCCTAAATGTTCCCTTTATCGGTGGAAATGTAACAGATTAAGGCTAACCTCTACTCAAGATTGTTTCTTTCACCTGGGAGAAAATTGAGCTACAGATTCAAAGTGAATCTTTTCTTATTTTGCAATTGAAAATTGGAGCCAGACAGGCAAGATATCAAAAAGAAAGATTGAAAAGTCATGGAGCTACCTCTGCAAAAGAGAGATACATGAATAATCAAGTAATCATTGCTTCTTGGCTGGGCCCTACTAATCACTTCCTGATTGGTCTTCCTCCCTCCTGTCTCCCCAATCTGTCCTGCACCTGGTTACCTGCTAAAGTAGAGCTGTCATCATATTTTCCAGCTGAAAAATTGTGACTACCAGTTTTCTATGGAAAAATGTTCAGATAGTTCCCTTTGATACTGAGAGTCTTCCGTGTTCTGATCCCTAGCCTAACATTCTAGTTGCAATTCTCCCTTTCCCTCACACATATTCTTGGGTCCAGACAAAGAGAACTATTCCGTGATATCCCAGTCACCTCGGGATTCCTCACCTCTCCTCCCCGGCAATTATATTTCTCATATATATTTCCTTCAGAATACAAGCCCTCCTCTGCCTGTCAAAGTCATATTCATGTCAAAAATATCACTAGTCCTTGGCCAGGCACAGTAGCTCACACCTGTACTCCCAGCACTTTGGGAGGGTGATGCAGGAGGATTACTTGAGATCAGGTGTTCAAGGC
>PVKV010012520.1:0-65401 GCA_004027835.1 Alouatta palliata | reverse complement strand
GGCTGGAGTGCAATGGCGCGATCTCGGCTCACCGCAACCTCCGCCTCCTGGGTTCAAGCAATTCTCCTGCCTCAGCCTCCCGAGTAGCTGGGACTACAGGCACGTGCCACCATGCCCAGCTAATTTTTGTATTTTTAGTAGAGACGGGGTTTCACCATGTTGACCAGGATGGTCTCGATCTCTTGACCTCATGATCCACTGCTTCGGCCTCCCAAAGTGTTGGAATTACAGGCGTGAGCCACCGTGCCCGGCCATGCATGATTTATAATCCTTTGGGTGTATACCCAGTAATGGGGTCAATATAGATGCATGTTTAGAGCAGCTTTAGGCTTGCAGCAAAATTAGGGGAAGGTTACAGAGATTTCCCATATGTCCTCGCCCCAACCCAGTCTCCCCATTATCAACATCCCCTATCAACATCCCCTATCAGGGGATACATGTTACACCTGATGTTCCCACATGGACACGTCATAATCACTAGGAGTTCACAGATTTCAGGTTTTTTGGGGTTTTTTTTTAGAGACAGTCTCACTGTCATCCATGCTAGAGTGCAGTGGCACAATCACAGCTCACTGCAGCCTTGAACTCCTGGGCTCAAGGGATCCTCCTTCTCCAACCTCTCAAGCAGCTGGGATTATAGGCATGTGCCATCACACCCAGCTAATTTTTGTATTTTTAGTAGAGATGGGGTTTTGCCATGTTGGCCAGGCTGGTGTGCCATCACACCCAGCTAATTTTTGTACTTTTAGTAGAGATGGGGTTTTGCCATGCTGGCGAGGCTGGTCTCAAACTCCTGAGCTCAAGTGATCTGCCCGACTCGGCCTCCCTAAGTGCTGGGATTACAGGCGTCAGCCACCGCACCCAGCCTGTAACTTACTTTTGGCCATGCTCTGACCCCTACTTCTTTGTGTAACCTCAAGATGGCATCTAAGCTCTGTGCTTTGTTGGGAAGTCGGGTCTTCATTTCAAAGGCTCCCGTCTATACACGTTAAACAAACATGCATGCTCTTTCTCCTATTAGTCAATGTGCCTCATGCCAGTGATTTTTCAGTGGCCCTTCAGAGGGTGAAGGGGAACGCTCTCCCTTGGCCCCCACAGTATCATCACGAAGTTTCAATGCTCTAGAAATCCCCTGGGCTCCAGTGATTCAATCCTTTCTCACTCCCGTCCCTTGAAGCAGCTAGGTTGTCTGGAATACATACCCTGGGGTTAGTCGTCGTCGTGCGCCAGGAAAATTCAGGACAGGGCCAAACACGAGGAGTTTAGGAACGGAGGTTTAATAGGCAGAAGTGAAGAGAAACAACAACAGCTGTCTCTTCCCCAAGTGGCAAGGCCTGGTGGGCGGCAGATGCGCTGAATTTATAGTCAGGTTTGAGGAGGCGGAGTCTGATTTACATAGAGCTCACAGATTGGTTCTATCGGGCATGACGTTTACATAGCACCAGGTGGAAGGCTGGTGGCTCTACCCTAATCTGATTATGCAAATAGGCTTTCCAGTTGATCCGCACCATCTTGTCTGCTTCTTACTGTTCACATGGCTGGCAGAGACGGGAAGATGGAGCTCCCATCTTGAACACGTCCAGTGCCCAGTTGCTGTGGCCATTCACCCATGCAAGCTCCCAGCCTGCTTGTCTATGTCTGCAGCTCATAGAGAGGGTTGGGATGGCTTACAAATCATAGGTGAATTCAAAGATTTTCGGATTAACCATTTGTTATTATCCAAAAACCTGGCATCAACAGAAAGGAGAGTCTCGGTGAAGATCAAATGTCGTGGAGCCCAAGCCTCTTGTTATGTAGATAAAGTTTCATAGATGGCTGCCCTGAGAGACAATAGATGGCACATGTTTCCTACTCTGACCTCTAAAAGGTGCTAAACTCTTCAGAAATGACCTGGTAAAGGAAAGGGATTCTCTACAGAAAGCAAATTTCCTCCACAAGAGACAGCTGTGCAGGGCCATTCCAAACTATGTCAGAGAAATACACTTTAGTGTAAAATATTTCCATTTCTTTTATGGCCTGCTGTCGGGTGATGCTATACTATAGTCAGGTTGGAATTTTATATCTTATTTCTACGGAGTCTGTTCTGTCAGTCTTCAGACCTCTGTTTTAAGGCCAGTCAGCCGTGCCTGAATTCCAAAGGGAAGAGAGTATAACGAGGTATGTCCGACCCCTCCTGCCCATCATGGCCTGAACCTTCAGGTTCCTTTGGGTCCCCCTGGCTGAGAGGCGTTACATTCAGTCAGCTGAGGGGCTTGGAATTTTAGTTTTGGCTTACAGCTATAAACATGTTTGCAGGTTGGGTAAACAGTAAGGACTGAGAGTGCTGGATCACGTGAGTAGGTTTTCTTTGTAGGAAACTGCCAGACTGTCTCCAGAGTGGCCGGACCACTTGCTATTCCCAGCGGCAACGAATGCGAGTTCTGGTTGCTCCGCCTCCTCCTCCGCATTTGGTTTGGCCAGTGTTCTGGATTTTGGCCATTATTACAGGTGTGCAGTGGTAGCTCACTGTTTAAATTTGCATTTCCCTGACAACATATGATGTGGATGTATCTCCCACGGAAAATACAGATGGGGTCTTGCTATGTTGTCCAGGCTAGTCTTGGATTACTAGGCTCAAGAGACTGACCTTCCTCGGCCTCTGAACATGATGGGATTCCAGGCATCAGCCACTGCACCGAGTCTGGGAGTTTCTTTTCAGATGCTTATTTGCCACCTGTTTAGCTTCTCTGGTGAGATGTCTTTGACCCATTTTATAATCAGGTTGTTTTCTTATTGAGTCTTAAGAGCTCTCTGTATATTTTGGATAACAGTGCTTTATCAGATGTCTTCGGCTAATATATTTTTCCAGCCTGTGGCTTGTCTTTGTTTTCTTAAGTGTCTTTGCAGTGCAGAAGTTTTTAATTTTAATGAAGTCCAGCTTAACGTTACACAGGCAGAATTGCAAATCTGTCACAGGTCCCACCCGATGCTGCCGCTCCACAGCTATGTGGCCTGGGCCTGTGTCTGCCTCTCTGAATTTCACGTTTCCCCATCAATACCTTCACTCAGAGAAACTATGGATAAGAAGTTTGTGGCACAACAAATATTAGGGTCTACAGTTATTGTTTACAAGGTGCTGTAAAATAAACACTTAAACTTTGCTTTCAGGCAGAGAAACATCCACTTAAAAGTCCTAGGTAGGGGCCAGGTGCCATGGCTCATGCCTGTAATCCCAGCACTTTGGGAGGCCGAGGCAGGGCAGATCACCTGAGGTCAGGAGTTTGAGGCCAGCCTGGCTAAAATGGTGAAACCCTGTCTCTACTAAAAAAAACAAAAAAATGCTGGGCACTGTGGCTCACGCCTGTAATTCCAGCATCTTGGGAGGCCAAGGCGGGTGAATCACGAAGTCTGGAGTTCAAGACCAGCCTGGCCAACATGGTGAAATCCCATCTCTACTAATAATACAAAAAATTAGCTGGGCTTAGTGGCAGGTGCCTGTAATCCCAGCTACTCAAGAGGCTAAGGCAGGAGAATGGCTTGAACCCGGGAGGCAGAGGTTGCAGTGAGCCGAGATCACGCCACTGTACTCCAGCTCAGGCAACAGAGTGACACAATGTCTCAAAACAACAACAACAAAAAAACATAAAAATTAGCCCAGCATAGTGGCACACACCTGTAGTCCCAGCTACTCAGGAGGCTGAGGCAGGAGAATGGCTTGAACCCAGGAGGTGGAGGTTGCAGTGAGCCGAGATCATGCCATTGCACCCCAGCCTATGACAAGAACGAAACTGTCTCAAAAAAACCAAAAGTCGTGGGTAGGTTTCTATATCTGCATGATTAAAAAGTACCCCAAAGTTCCATCTAACTGTGTATCAGTAGATGTCAAGAAATGCTGAGTGTATGATCAAATACATCGTTTGTTAAGAACAGTGGCAAGAAAAACCTAGCTGGCCCCTGCCAAGTGGAGAACTGCTCGGGGCATTCTAAAGTGGCAAGATGGTATAGTAATGTCATGCACCGGTTAAAACAATTCTTTAAGCGTGGGGTATCTGACCCTGTCCCTGAGGCTCCCTCCTGGAGAAAACTTTTTAGTTTGTCTATGATCAGTGGTAAGTGGGCACCAGCTGCCTACTTGGTATATTTTTGTTATGAGAAAATGCCGAACATCTGTTTGTTAATAACCATCACCCGTTCAGAGAGAATAAATGCGTGGGTCAGCATCTCCTCGGGCCCTCAGCCTGGAATGCTGTCTGCCCAGGCTCTCAGCTCAGTAGGCTGTTGGCCCCCTGGATAGACCCACTTTGCTGTTCTATCTGGGTGCCTGCTTCTCAATTCCTTCAGTGCCGCCTGGGTTGGGGTCTCTATGGCTGAGCTGGTCCCAGTAGGAAGATGGCCTAATCACGGAGTGACTTAAGGGACCTGGGGGCACAACTGCATATTCGGTGGGAGAATTTCAGGAGAATGAGCAAACTGATCTTAAATGATCCTTAGTGGATCTGTTTTATGATATATTTATATAATTTATAATTTGTTATTTAAATTCATATACTTTAAATATAACATGATTTATTAAAATATCTTATATTTTGAAACTAGCATATATATGTCATAGGAAAAAGAATATAAGCAATTATGCTGCTGCTGTCAGGAACCCAGACTTCCAGCATAGGCAGAAAAACAGGTGTAGAATCAGAGAAGTAAAACCCGACAATCTTACAGTTGGGAAATACCTGCATGAATTCATACTTTATTATTATTATTTTTGAGATGAAGTCTCGTTCTGTCACCCTGGCTGGAGTGTAGTGGTGCCATCTCGGCTCCCTTGGAACCTCCACCTCCCAAGCTCTAGCGGTTCTCCTGCCTGAGCTGGGACTACAGGTGCATGCCACCACACCTGGCTAATTTTTTGTATTTTTAGTAAAGACAGGGTTTCACCACGTTGGCCAGGCTAATCTCGAATTCCTGACCTCAAGTGATCCTTCTGCCTCGGCCTCCCAAACTGCTGGGATTACAGGTGTGTGCCACTGTGCCTGGCCTCATACTTTTTTTATTGGTAAAAAAAAAAAAATACTTGTTTCCTGGCTCTGTCTCTTCCAAAGCCCTAGCAGTAAAGAAACCCCAGGAGCAACCACCATCCCTGTGACCAGACTGGGGTCTCTAAACACCATATTCACACCAACGAAGGAGTGCACCCTGGGGAGATGGTTGGGCCAGGTCCCGGGCAGGAAATGCTGGGGAGGGGCTGGAACCTGCACCATCTTGGTGGCTGGCAAGTAAGGAAGGTGCCCAAGACGCAAGAGTTGTGTCAAAGGACTACAGCAGCCAACCTGAGGCCGCCTCTGGCCAAAGACAGACAAGTTAGGCATGAAAAAGCAAGCCTGCAATTGACAGACAGATCTGAGAGTTCACCAGGAAGCCCAGGAAACACACTCCCGCCCCTGCCTGCCCTGTCACTAGCTCTTGCCACGGCACTAACTCATTGTTCAGAAAAGTGATAGAGGTGAAAAACAGGTATTTTCCCTCCTTTTCTGTCCAAATGGTATTTCAGGGTAATCAAATAGATGATGAGGAAGATTCCTTTATAGAATTCCAGCTACTAAATGCAGAGGGAACAATATAAATCAAAAAATCACCATTCTGCACCCTTAAGGAAGTAGTAGGTCCAGGCAATTATCAATAGCTGTTCAAAAGCCATTAAGTAGGCTGGACAAAGTGCCTCACACCAGTAATCCCAGCACTTTGGAAGGCTGAGGTGGGAGGATCTCTTGAGCCCAGGAGTTTGAGACCAGCTTGGACAACACTAGTGAGACCTCATCTCTACAAAAAATGTACAAATTATCTGGGCATGGTGGTGCACAACCTGTAGTTCCAGCTACTCGGGAGGCTGAGGTGGAAGGATCACTGGAGCCCAGGAGGTCGAGGCTGCAGTGAGCCCTGATGGCACACTGGACTCCAAACTGGGCAACAGACGAAGACCATCTCAAAAAAAAAAAACCCCACAAATAAAACAAAAAACTGTTAGATAAAACACCAACGAATCAGGCTGACAACACCTAAACCTGCCGGTCAATCCTAGTGTCACCAAAGGGGCCCAGCAGACATCCTGTGCCTGCAGACCAACGCAGCCTAGGAAGAGGCCTTGAACCTGCCTCTGGCTGAGCCTCCACCAGTTCACAGGAAATACAAGGGAGAGGAGAGCAGTTCAGCACCACATGGAAGCAGCCAGCCGATCCAGAATGGGGCCGTTCTCTAGACAAACGACCTCGTTTCTTCAGCGAGTACCTGGCACACACACAGGTGGGGAGGGAGTCTGCTGCAGACACAAGAGGCGCCTCGGCCAAGGACAACACAGGGAGCAGAGCCAGGCGGACAGGCTTGCTGGGCTCAGGACCCACTGGCTGCATGCTGGGAAGCCATGAGACAGCAGGGCCATTTCCCATGACCTCGTCAAGGAGGCATTCATTTAGAGAAAAAATGAGCCCCAGCCTGGAGTCCTCCTGGCTGCCCTCACCCCACCTGACCGCAGGTGAGCGAGCACAGGCCAGGACTGCCAGCATGAGGTCACTGAATGAATGAATGAACAAATGAAGGGACTAAGGGGGCCCAAGCGAGACTTCTCGGGAAATTGGTTTAATAAGAACAATTCCAGCGAGGCCTGGCTGTGGCCAAAGCTACGCTAAACAGATGGGATCAGAGCCAAGGGCACTTCCTGCCACCTGGGACCACGCGCCAGGCTCCCCACACTATCTCCACCATAGTCAGGAGAGCCAAGCAGAGACTGGCGTGCGGCCTGGCCCCCCCAAGCTGCCCAGCTCCACCTCTGGCCTTTGCTGGTCTCAGCCTGAGAAGCACTGGGTGCCCACTCACTGGCTGGATGCTGGGCTGGTTCATGGGTGGCGGGCTCAGGGCATACCCTCTGGGGATGTCCCTATCCCCTCAGGACCAGAGGCTGCACCAAGCAGCGGGGCACAGCCAGGGCTAGAGCAAGCTGCACCCTTTGCTGGGATGCCAGCTGTCCTCAGAGGGCCTCCTAGGGCCACTCCAGGCACTGTGGGTGGCAGTGGGAGCCCTGGCTCCCTCATTAGGCCACACACCAGTCTGGTCTCGTCAAGGAGGCCCAGCCTCAGTACTTGTCACACGTAGTCCAGAATCTCTGTCTCCATCTCATTCTCACTGCCTTCCGATGGCTTGAAATCCTCCTCTTCCTCCTCTTCTTCCTCCTCATCCTCCTCTTCGTCTTCCCCAGAGTCGAAGGTCAGCTGCTCTTTCCCGCTGTCAGCCTTGGCTGAGCTGGAAAAGAGAGCTGGGGCCGGGGTGGGGACAAGGCCATGAGTGTCCCATGCAGGCACTAGGGAGCCTGTTTCTACTATAAGGTTCTGAGATTTGAGCTCTGAAGAAGCTGGTGGGGAAGCATGGGGTGGAGGCTCCCCCAGCAAGCTGTAATTTAATGAGCACCCGGGGAACACTGCATGGGGGAGCCGTGGGCAGCTTCAAGGGCCTGGGGACCCCTGAGAGTGAACACATCATTTTCTGTGGGAAAGGGTCTATACCCTTGATTAGATTCCAAAAGGGGGCTGAGTCTGGGTTCCAAGCAGACCAAGAACTCCTGCTCCAGTCAGATCTGGAGGGCGTGAATGGGTGCAGGATGCCCCCTCCCTAAGCCTGAGGGGAATCTCCTGAGAGGGGGGCCTCTTATGACTCTCCCCAGCCCGTCAGATCCACAGCCCAGCAGGTGCCGCCCCGCTCCCTTTCCCTGCAGCTGGTCCTCGCCCTTGCCAGGGCTGCCTGTTTCCAGGAAGAGGCTGAGCCACGTGGAGCAGGAAGAAGACAGAGGCAGAGCCTGTGCATGCACGGCTGAAGACGTGGGCCAGTGTGAGGGTGGCAGGTGGAGGCCTAGCAGCAGTGCTGCGCTGTGCACCCTTCCCCTCTGGGCTTGCCTCCCGCCCTAGACCCCGGGGCTGAGGGCATCACCTGAGGCAGCCTCTGTGGGCAGTTGGGGTGATGCCAGCTCCTGGGCTGGACTCTGGCTCACATTGCCCACCTCCCACCAGGGCCAGGGGCAAGACGATACCACCTGGGTGCAATTTCTCAGGGATGGGTCCCCTGAGGGACACCTGCTGCCTCTGAGGGGATCCCCAGGCATCCTGGCCCCCCTTTACCCTGAGCGGCTCTCACCAGGCCTCTTGGAGCGGATGGTCTGTCGGATCATGAGGGACATAGTGTCCCGGAGCTCGTCACTGGTCTTGGGGAGGCACCACCCATCCCGTTCTGTGCAGGAATGTTCTGCCCCATCATTGCGGTGGATGATCTTCTGCAACCTGGGGGTGGGGAAGAGGGTTGGCATGTAAGTCCCAGGGTGGGGTCTCTGCTAAGAGATGCTGGTGTTGGTTTTTGGCAGAGGCAGACCTGTACTGAGAAAAGCAGCCCTGAGAGTGAAGTCTACAGAGGAACTGGAGACAAGGCTGTGTGTTTCCGGCTGGGGCCGTAAACCCGCATGGTCCCTGGTACCTTACCCAAACTCGAAGTGGGGCATGTACCCTGGCACATGCTTCTGGTGAGCCGTAGCTTTCAGCAGATTTCAACATGTATTTGGCATGTTCTCATCTCCTCCCATCCAGCGCCCTCCCCCTGCAATTCTTTAAACATCACTAAGAACAAGTTGATAAAAGGGTTCTGGGATCTGATGGGTCCTGGGATTAGGAACCAGCTCATGGGCCTTCAGGTGGACAGTGGAAGAGGGGCTAGGACAGAACAGCAAGAACTGTCTCCGCGCAGCTCAGAGTCGAGGCTTTTTATAGGAAACCGCCTCTCTGAGAGCCGCTGGCACAGCAGCTCTCACAGGGCTCCTGGCAGCACCAAACTCCCAGACAGGCGAGTCTTCTTCCAGGAGATTAAGACCGACGTGAAGTGGAAGAGTTGTGAACACTCTGGTCCTCAGGTCCCACAGGCCCCCCAGTGTCTCAGTGCCCCACATACTTACTCTTCCACATTCAAGTCACATAACTGGTAGAACATCTGCCGATAGGGTGGCAGGGCCCCTTCCCGGAAGATGTAGATGGAGTCCTGGTGAAAAAGGGGGAGAGAGACGGAAAGGTCAGCCAGAGCTCTGAGGGGTGCCAGTGTTGGGAGACTCCATGTAGACTCCCATGGGGTCTCTCCAAGGAGCTGGCTGGTCACCAGGACCAGGCTTGGCGACAGGCCAGAGGGCCAGGGAGCAGATGAGAAAAAAACAAGGTGCAACTCCCTGGGAGGCTACGGGATAGTTAGAGGAGCACCCAGGCCCTCCCGGGGCCACTGGAAACACTGGGCCTGCCTGCACAGCAGGCATGGCACCCATGGCTTGGGGCTGGCACTAGCCTTTCGTCAGGCTCTGCATTCTGTGCCTTCTAGCACTCTGACTTCATTCCTCACCCACTGCTGCTAAACTGTCATCCTGTGTCCCCCTGTGGGCTGCGCTGACATCTTTTCTGGGGAAAGCAGGGCTTGGCAAGTGTTTACTCTCTCCCTACCCAGGTAGGTAGTTCTAGAGGTAAGGATAATGGCCTCACAGGAGAGGCCTCGAGGAGAAGGCAGGCCGCACAGGCTGTGACATGGTCACCCCCGACTGGGAAGACAGCAAAGGTCTGAAAAGCCTGGGGAGCAGGCAGGGACCCCAGATGCTGGGGGACAGCGAGTCCCTCACATCACCTGTCTCTGCCACCCACTCCCTTGGCAGGTGATTCCACCAAAGGGGATGAGCCCTTCTTGGCCTCCCCCAGGACTGAATGTGGGGACAGCTCTGGATACTGCCAACCCCCATCGGGCAACCCCCATCAGGCAACCGCGCTGACAGAAACGTGAGCCAGTGAGGCTCCTGCCACAGCTGCGGCCCACATGGCCTGCTCTGGCTCTGTCCTGCGGTGGTCACATGGCTCAGCAGGGGCCCAGGCTCCCAAAGGGCTCAAGGACAGCCACACGCAGCTGCTGGTGCCAGGCTTCCCTAAGACTTGTCACCACCTCTTTGCCACATGTCCCCAACACCCACAGCCCCAGGGGCTTTGCACCGAGTTCTTGCCCTCAGTGTCTGAAGGCTGCCCCAAAAGCAGGCACGGTGCCAAGGCCCTGCTGGGCAGAGCTGCCCCAATCACAGCCCCCTAGGTGTCACCCACAGGGTGCTCGGCCCTGAGAGGGAGGTCCTCCCGTCCACTTCCGGCCTCCCCTGGGAGCCACCCCCTCCGGGGGCTCAGGGCGCCCACCTTGAGCTTGTACTTGCTGGAGGCTGCTTTCCGAGCACCGCTGGTCCCCGATGGGCCCAGGCCCTGCTTCAGGTCATGCATGGTGACAAGCTGGCTGGCTGCGTGGGGACAACAGCAGTGCCTTGGCACGTGCGGCGGGGGGGGGAGGAGTGTCTCTCCCAACCATTCTGGCCTGCCCTCCTGCCCGCCCTCCCCCTCCTAGGGGAGGAATGGCCGGCAGAGCCCTAGAGTGACCCCCAGGAAGCACCTCCCCATCTGGGTCCAGGTGCCCCACCTTCCTTGGCAAATACTCCTGACCCACAGAGGGCACCTGGCACACTCACGCGTCTTCTTGACAGTGATGGGGAGGCTGTAGTTGTAGGTGCTGCGCTTTGCTTTGACTGGCAAGTCACTGGGGGCGTAACCTGCAGGCAAGGGCAGGCCTGTCAGGAGGGCAGGCACAGGGCCTGTCAGCAAACAGCACTGGCTTCACACTAGAGATGCGACTTGGGTCCATGGGGCCAGCTCCCAAGAGGGCACCCCAGGCTGCCAGGCACGCCACTGCGGTCACCAACGAATCCCAGGGCTTCCCAGGCGGGGCGGGCACTGAAGCTCTCGCAAGTGCCTGGCCTGCGTCACAGGACCACAGGGCACCTGCAGTCACTCAGTGAGGGGCTGTGGTTCAGAAACCGGGCGGTCCCTGGTGGGGCTAGCACAGAGCTGCGACTTTTGTTTCCATGCATTCTGCATCCAAAAGAGTTTCAGCAAGGGGGCAAAAGGACTTTCTATTCTCCCCAAATGAAAAGATTCTTACTACAAAAGAGAATGCTGGAAACTGAAAGGTATATAGAAAGGCAGGAACCAAAGCTTTCAGGAGTTTTTACCGTGCTTCATTCCACAACGGATTCGGAAATCAAGGACTTGATAAATCTTGGCGTCTGGATTTTTTCGGGGGTCGTACCCGAATCGAATCCATAGGCTGCGCCAGGGGCCCGTTATCTGGAGAAAGAAAAGGTGCGAATGTGAGGTGAAGTGAAGGCCCGGGTCCCTGGGCAGGGCAGAGCCAACACAAAGGCAGCAGAAGAGCTCAGGAGCTGGGGACAGGGCTGTCCTGTCAGGAGCTGGGGACAGGGCTCTGGATGCCCAGCCCTGCTCTGCCATGCACAGCCCTTGTGGCTTTGGTGAGGGCAGTTGGCCTTTCCAAACCTTGGTCTTCCTGTCAGATGGAGGAAACAGGAACATCCTTTCCTATGGGTTCTTTTCTGTTGTTTTGAGACAGGGTCCCACTCTGTTGCCCAGGCTGAGTGCAGTGGCACAATCATGGCTCACTGCAGCCTCGACCTCCTGGGCTCAAGTGATCCACCTAGCTCAGCCTCCCAAGTAGGTGGGACTACAGGCACAAGCCATGACAACTGGCTAATTTTTAATGTTTTTTGTAGAGATAGGGGCTCACTATGTTGCCCAGGGTGGCCTTGAACTCCTGGATGCAAGCGATTCTTCCACTTTAGCCTCTCAAAGTGCCGGGATTTTAGGAGTGAGCCATTGTGCCTGGATTCCTATGGTTCTTGAGAGGATTAAATGAGATAACGCCTGTGGAGTCTTTACTATGGTTCCTGGCATATATTGAGTGCCCAGTGTTACTGTGGCCTAATCAATGAGATGTCTTCCATCCCCAAAGGGTGCTTTTGAAGTGCATATGTCTAAAAAGCCAACGCCGGCTGGGCGTGGTGGCTCACACCTATAATCCCAGCACTTTGGGAGGCCAAGGCTGGTGGATCACTTGAGGTTAGAAGTTTGAGACCAGCCTAGCCAACATGGCGAAACCCCATCTCTACTAAAAACACAAACAAAAAAAAATGAGCTGGGCATAGTGGCGCGTGCCTGTAGTTGCAGCTACATGGGAAGCTGAGGCAGGCAAATTGCTTGAACCATGGAAGTGGAGGTTGCAGTGAGCCAAGATCCCACCATTGCACTCCAGCCTGGGAGACAGAGTGAGACTCCATCTCAAAAAAGAATAAAAAATAAAATAAAATAATAAGAACTAAAAAGCCAATGCCAAGCAGCACAGGTGCTCTCCTGAGCCAGGAATCCCACACGGCGGGGGAGTCTTTCTTGTGCCCTAATGCCTGCTGCACTCTCTCGGTCATGCTTACACTGGCCTACCCTAAGGCTCTGTGTGTCCCTGAAGTGGGGAAGGATCACTTTCCCATCCACATCTTTGGGAACCTCATGACACCCATCCTTATGTGCTTATGGATCAAAGACGGATGTGCCTCCCACTGAACCCCACTCAACCTCTCCCACCCCACAGGGGGGAGGACTTGACTTGGGGCTGCTATGGTCAGGGGCTGGGCTATGGAGAGCAGCCTGGACTCAGGGACCTGAAACTTTCCTAGCTGGCTTTAATAAGCTGTCTTAGGGATGGTAGGATCGGGGGGAAGAAGGATGGAGTGCCAGGACAGGGGAGTACTAGGTTGGGGGTGGGGCAGGAAGGATGGGGTCCAGGCCAAGGGTGGGTAGGAAGGATGGGCCAGGATGGGGGTGGGGCAGCAAGGATGGGGGCCAGGATAGGGGCTGGCTGCTCTTACTGTGGCTCTAAGACATTACATCAGGGATCAGGGAGCAGACGGGTAGGAACCAAGGCAGATGGACCAGCTTGACACTTACCATGTAATAGGCTATGAAGGGAAGCAAGACCTTGAGCTTGTCTGGGTGGACGCTAATGTTGGCCTTGACAGCGTTCCGGGACCAGATGGGACGGATGTTAAACAGCTGGGGAGGCCAAGGGCAGAGGCTGAGATGAGCACCAGTCACTTCCACCCTTCTGCCCTGGACTCCCCAGCATGGTCTGGACCCCAGTGGCCCCTCCAGAGAGGAGCTGGTGGAGGGCAGGGGGTGGACACACAGGGCGTGGCCCTAGGTCCCACTGCACTCACTCATCCCTTCCCTCGGAAGCCTGGGCTGCACGCCCAGCCTGTGCCAAGTGCAGTTGTGGGGCTGGGGCCCTGAAATGACCACAAGGGACATGGTTGCTGTCCTCATACAGCCCACAGTGCAGCACGGAGCAGGCTCAGGGGAGACATGCTAGAGTCCCAGGGTCCCCACGCTGCCCCAATCTAGAGAACAGGTGCCTGAGGTGGGACATTGTCAGGACTGAAGGGGACAGACTGGCCTGGGGAGGACTGCAAAGGTCAGCGTGGCCAGAGTGTGGAGGGACTGAGGGCCAGGGCAGTGGGCCTCACAAGCCAGTTTAGGAAGGTGGGCTGTGCCCAGAGGACAATGAGGAGCCACTGACAGTGCCCCAGTGAAATCAACAAGAAATCAACTGATATCCACACGGTCTCTTTCAGAAAGACCTCCCACAGGTGCACTGAGTAAGGGAAGAGCCAGGATCGGGTGGCAGTGGTGTGGCCTGTGAACCTGCTGTTCATGCCTGTGGGGATGCAGGCCTCCAAAGCACCTACAAGCCCAGGGAAGGCGGGCTGCCTGGCGGCATGGTTCCAGCTCTAACGGTAAAAAAGTGCCGGGTCCGGCACACTAGGTGCCCCATTGGGTTTGCTGCAATGAATGACTGGATGAATAAGAGCTCAGTGGATCCCAGAACTCCACGCTTAGGTCACAGGGAACAATGCACACATATTTTCCTTAAGAACTCTAAGAAGCATGTTCAACCTTGGGAATGTGGAACTTATACCGCCACAGCCTTTAGACATGACATCTGAAGGTGGAAATTTCCCATACACTAAGGAATGGGTTTTGAAAAGGTCAGTGCAGGTAACCCACAGCCAGGGACAGGGAGCAGCTGGGTAAACGCAAGTGGCCCACATAGAGGCTGGGGCCGC
Source organism: Alouatta palliata (assembly GCA_004027835.1). Lineage (NCBI taxonomy): Eukaryota > Metazoa > Chordata > Mammalia > Primates > Atelidae > Alouatta > Alouatta palliata. The sequence continues at coordinate 51,366 of PVKV010012520.1, read as the reverse complement.
CAGGCCGGGCGCAGCGTGGGACTCGCCTTCCTCAGCTCCTCCTCCACCTTCCGGTCCACAGGGTTGGTGCAGACTCTCCTCCACGTCTGGGCTGCAGCCTCCAGTGGCTGCTTGGGCACCTCCTCATCCTCAAAGTTGACAAAGATGGCATTGTGGGGGCGCCGGGCCCTGCTCAGGCCAATCAGGTTCTCACCTGAGATGGGGGGGTTGTTGTAGCCTTCCCTGGGGGCAGAGAGCACAGGTGAGAACAGGGGCACCAAGGCCATCCCAGGCACCCACCAGGCTGGACCAGGCAGAGAGCCCAGGAGCCCGGCAAAGTCCACGGCCACCATGTGTGCCTCTCCCTGGACATCTGTGCTGGGAAAGCACCCCAGAGCCAGCTGCTTAGGGAACCTGTATTCACAGAGGAAGAGACGCAGCCACAACTGCCTGTGACAACTCAGAGAAGTCCAAGGCCAGAGGCTCTCAAGCTGGGGAAAGGCCAAAAGGTCCTAGAGGCTGGAGTGCAGAAAAGGGCACCTGCCACAGGGCTGGTGGTCTCAGAAGTGTGGAGTCAGGCGCAGCACTGTCCAGCCAGTGAAACACTGGACAGAGTCTAATGTCCAGCAGCCGGCAATGGTGAAATCACTCCAGGCACAGCTGCATGAGAGAACACCACCCGCTGTGAAAACCAGAGCTGCACTCACTGACGTCTGCTTATATGCAATGCACTTATTTAACCCTCAAACTAATCCTATAGGGAAGGGACCATTTTCTGATAAAGCAGCTGAAGCCACAGGGACTGGGAAACTTGCCCAGAGACGGAACTCCCAGGAAGGAGCTGGGACTCCCATCCAGGAGCCTGGCTGGGAACATCCCATCACACACCTGTCCTGCCACCTAACACAGCAGGCCTCTGGCTCAGAAGCATCTCCACCACATGTAGGTGAATGAATAAAGGATCTCACCAAATGGCGTCGCCATAAAACACAGAGCTGAAAGCCAAGCATTCCATTTGTCCAAACACAGAATGTCCAACACCAAGAGGGAACCCCAGTGTCAACTATGGACTCTGGGTGACGAAGTGTCAGTGTAGGCTCATCCACTGTAACAAGTGCCCACTCTGCGGAGATGTAGACAATGGGGGAGGCTGTGGGGGAGGGGGCTCGGGGGCACATGAGAAATCGCTGTGCCTTCGGGTGATTATCACCTTTTAAATGTGTTTCCATTTTACCTTAGTTTTCCACATGAGTACATAACATCTGCACACCTATAAAGAGTAACAGCAATTTCACATATGAAACAAAACTAGAAAGATGAGATCAAGTCTGGGCCTTCTTTTTAAAGTGCCTGCATTAGAAACCACACAGGACAGGTGAGCACCATCCCGTTTTCAAAGATGCCCCCAAGGAAAGCTGGCCGGGCACCTTCAGAGCAGCCCACCTGTGCCCGACCCTGTAGGGAGGGGCCTCAGCTGCACCCCCAGCCCACTCCCCATGACGGTCTCAGGCTGTGGTCTGTGTCACCATGACTCTAAGTAGGTGGGGAACTGCTGGCAGGGGTCGAAGGGTGCTGATGGCTAAGTCAACAGGAACACCTTGGAGAGTCCCTGAGGAGCAACAGGGACCCACCATCCTCCAGTTAGGAGGACCCCGTCAGGCCAGCTCAGCAGCCTCTGCTTCCCCACCTGGTTTGTGGGACGCTCAACCACCCCACGAAGGGGCCAAGGAGGCAGTGGCTAGGCCTCCTCCCTGCCAATCCTCACACACCCAGCAAGGTCAGCAGGGCAGAATCGATAGCATCCCTGGGAGAAAAGACAGGTTCTTTCCATGTGCTGGAAACTGATAAACCACATGGGGAGGAAGGGGGACTCAGGGCTGGAGCAGCTGGCCCACCTCCCTCATTTTACCCCAGCAGCTTGAGAACAGCTGCCCACTGGCCCACAGGGCAGAGCAAGGACTTAGATGCAGTGCAGACAACGCTGTTTTCTGTATTTTTGTTTCTGACAAGAGTATGCTGCTTGTGGTGGGGAAAAAAAGGTTTTGTTTTTTGAAACAGGGTCCCACTCTGTCACCCAGGTTGCAGTGCAGTGGTGCAATTATAGCTCACTGCAGCACTGACCTCCCAGGCTCAGGCCATCCTCCATGTCAGCCTCTCAAGTAGCTGGGCCCACAGGCACACATGCCACCATGCTCGAGTAATTTTTAAACATTTTTTTGTAGACACAGGTCTCACTATGTTGCCGTCTGTTCTCAAACTTCTGGCCTCAAGCAATCCTCCCACTCTGGCTTCTCAAACGCATGAGCCAGTAAGTAACTTTAAAAAATAGGCTGGGCGCGGGGGCTCACATCTGTAATCTCAGCTCTTTGGGAGGCCAAGGCGGGCAGATCACCTGAGGTCAGGAGTTTCAGAGCAGCCTGGCCAACATGCTGAAACCCCATCTCTACTAAAAATACAAAAATTAGCTGGGTGTGATTGCGCACGCCTGTAATTGCAGCTACTTGGGAGGCTGCGCCAGGAGAATCGCTTGAATCCAGGAGGCAGAGGTTGTGGTGAGCTGAGATCGAACTATTGCACTCCAGCCTGGGGCACAAGAGGGAAATTGTGTCTTAAGAAAAAAAAGAAAAAAAGGGGTCATGTCACCCCCTGCTTCAAACTCTACAGTGAGTACAACAGACTTACAGAAAATTGTATCATTCTATATGCAAGAGTTTTCTGCAGGGAGGCAAAGTGACTTGATTCTTTTTAGTTACACGTTTCTGCAATCTGTTTTATTTTTCTAATAGGTACAATTTACTCTAACAATCACAAAAAAGTAGGGGGTGGTGGTGGTTGGGGCATTTCGGATTAAACGGACTAGGGGACAGCAACCAAAGCAACGTGTGTGGCCCTTGTCTGGCTCCTGGGTGGCTTTTGAGAGAATCGGGAAAACCTGAACAAGGACTGGGTGTGGGTGGCGTGGGGAGCACTGCTAACTCCGCTGGGTAGGAGACCGGTACTGCAGGTATTGCAGGTCTGTCTGAAACACGAGTCTTCCCAGTGGGAGATCTGCGCTGCTTGTTTCTGAAGGCAGCACTGTGCCACTGGGGGTGGAGAGGGCAGAATGTTGCCCACTGGATGCTCGTGATGGGTACACGGGGCTACTAAACAATTCGATTCTTTCCACTGAGGTGTGTCTGAACCTTTCCGCAATGCTTCTCTGAAGGCAGAGAAGAACACAGCCTCTCCTGAGGATGAGGCCTAAGCCCTGGTCTTCACTCTCCGCCCCCATTCCCTGGTTCAACTGCTCTGGGGTATAGCAGCCTCCCTGGCCTTCCTCTGCATGTGCCAATCCTCTGGTTGGGTCCCCAGATCTTCACCTGGCTGGCTCTGTCTCAGTTCCAGATGTCAGCTCCTCTTAGGGCCCTCGCTGCCACCTGTTGCCCCGGCCCACTGCCTTCCACTTCGGCCCACTCCCCATGATCTCCTTAAGGGACCCAGCCATGTACTCACGCTGCTCCATCTAGCTCCCACTGCCTGCACTGCGACCCAGCTGCTGTGCTGTCTGGGTCCTCCACGGACACCAGGCTCCAGGGAGTGCCCTGGGCCACCACAGGCGCTCAGCCAAGATGTGTTAAAGGAAATACGCGATGAGGAATGAGAAAGGCCTCCCACCCCTTCTGAGAAAACTACTCTGAGCCCAAAGTCTTCCAGACTTTTCTAGGCTTCTGTTATCACACCACCATTTATTTTTATTCCACAGAATCTAGTCTTACACCTGCCTTTGTCACAGAGCAGGAGCCACCCGGGTATGGGTCCCACCAGTCCACAGAGTCCACTCTCTTCTTTTTGTTTCGTGTTTTGTTTTCTGAGACAGGGTTTCGCTGTGTCACCCAGGCTAGAGTGCAGTGGTGTGATCATATTCACTGCAGCCTCAAAATCCTGGGCTCAACCAATCTTTCCACCTCAGCGTCCCCAGTAGCTAGGGCTGCAGGTGCACGCCACCATGCCCAGCTAACATTTTTAGTTTTCTGTAGAAACGGAGTCTGCTGTGTTATCCAGGCTGGTCTCAAAGCTTTGGCCTCAAGTGATCCTCCCACCTTGGCCTCTCAAATCACTGGAATTACAGGTGTGAGCCACTACACTAGGCCCAAGCCCGTTCTCTTGAGGGCTGCATTTCCGGAAGCTTAAAACATGCTATGGAACAACTCTTCAAGAAACATCATCACCTGGGCCAGTTCTGAAAGCCCTTTTTGGGCCCGGGGCTGTGGCTCATGCCTGCAATCCCAGCACTTTGGGAGACCGAGGCGTGTGGATCATTGGAGGCCAGGAGTTCGAGGCCAGCCTGGCCAACATGGTAAGCCTCATCTCTACTAAAAATACAAAAGTTAGCTGGGCGTAGTGGCAGGCACCTGTAGTCCCAGCTACTCAGGAGGCTGAGGCAGGAGAATTGCTCGAACCCGGGAGGCAGGGGCTGCAGTGAGCCGAGATCACTCCACTGCACTCCAGCCTGGGTGAGAGTGAGACTCTATCTCTCAAAAAAAAACCGGAAGTCCTTTCTGCTTTGCTCATCTGTTTGTAGTAATCCTGCTCCCCTAAATCTGGGCCCACGGATACTTGCTGAGTGCCTCTCACCAGCCAGGCTCTGTTCTGGGTACCGGGGCTATGACAGAGACCAAAGCAGGCCAAGGCACTACTTCTGGGAAGCATACATTAAAATGGCAAGCTTCTTTTCATGTTGTCTTTTTGTGTGTAATTTTAGAAAGCAGAGCACACAAAAATCAGGACAGCGTGGCACTAGGCCAAGAGCAAAGCCTGCAGAGCGGGAGAGACTGGGGCAGTGCTGCCCATGGGACCTGGTGCTGACCCTGCGTCTCGGCTTCCTTGTGTGTACGATGGGGTGTCAGGAACCCTGGGGAATTGCTCCCAGGCTGGGGTGAGACACCACAGAGCTGCCGCACAGGGACGTGGAATAACTGGCGGCGAAGCTGGTCAGTACTATTCATCCCCAGTTGGGTATTTTCAAACTCGTTTTCTTCATTTTGTTTTCACAGTATTCGATCTTGGATTTTAGATAAAGGAAATCCTGTTCTTTCATGTCAGTGGGTAGCATCTGACAACATTTGACAATGCCCAGGCCTGCCTTTCCGACAGCTCCTGGGGTCTCTAATTTATGTCAAGAACATCTGAGTTAAAGAATTCATGTCATCTGAATGGCATGTGGGCTTGGGAGGGCTGTGCACACGGCCGGTGTGGTGGTGAGTGGTGGGTGCTGGTAGTGGGTGCACCGTGAGTCATGTCCATGTGGCCTTTCATAGCTCTCAGTGTAGGAGAAACCCGCTACTGATGAGAGAGCGAGTGTGTGCCTGACCTCAGGAGAGGCACTGTGCTCCAGAGGGGACACAGACCATTACCAGGAACAGAGCAGGCGAGAGCTGTGTAGAGTCACAGATACCTTGAGAAGGAAGGCACTGGGCGATGGGCAGGATCAGGGGCTCTCTGAAGCGACCTCCAGCCGCACAGGGCAGACCAGGAAAAGGCAAACAGCTGGGATGAAGAGGGGCGAAGGCTTGGCAGGTGAGGGTGGCAGAGAGAGAAGGGCAGGGGACAGACAGATAAAGAGGCTGTGAAATCTGTGCCAGGCACAGGGACGGTGAGACCATGGGGAGCAAAGGAGGTAGGAAAGAGGCCGGGCGTGCTGGCTCACACCTGTAATCCCAGCATTCTGGGAGGCTGAGGTGGGCAGATCACGCGGTCAGGAGTTCAAGACCAGACTGGCCAATATGGTGAAACTCTGTCTCGTCTAAAAAAATACAAAAATTAGCTAGGCATGGTGGCTCATGCCTGTAATCCCAGCTACTTGCCAGGCTGAGGTAGGAGAATTGCTTGAACCAGAACCTAGGAGGCGAAGGTTGCAGTGAGCTGAGATCATGGCACTGTACACCAGCCTGGACTACAGAGCGAGACTCCATCTCAATTTAAAAAAAAAAAAAAAAAAAAAAAGGAGGTAGGAAAGAGCTGGGGTCAGAGTGGGATGTTCACAGGTGGCTTCCTTAAGTAGTGTCATTACTGGTGACAGCAAGGTCCAGAGAGTGGCTAGTCAGCAATGACCAGGGGGTTAAACCAAAGGACATTTCTCAGCAGGAACTCACATGTCCCACAGTCAAGTTCTCTGCACTGTAAGAGGCCTCAGGAGTGAGGCCGACCCGGCAATCCATAGGCCACCATTTACTAAGGCCCTGTTCTGTGCTCGGCCCCGTGCTGAGAACTGCATGCGCTGTTTAAGTTCAATCCCAATACCGCTGGTGGGTAGGTACTACTGTTATCCCATTTTCTTTCTTTTTTTTTTTTTTAGAGACAGTCTCGCTCTGTCACCCAGGCTGGAGTGAGTGCAGTGGCGCGATCTCGGCTTACCGTAACCTCTGTCTCTCAGGTTCAAGCGATTCTCCTGCCTCAGCCCCGAGTAGCTGGAATTACAGGCGCGCACCACCAGCATGAGCCACCGTGCCCAGCCCATCCCTTTTTCAGGATGGAGAACTGAGGCCTTCTGGAGGGGGACTTACCGGTGCTGGGTCTCTGGTCGGTAGAAGTAGTCCACCGGGGCGTCCAGCCGGGAGAAGATGGGCGGAGGGATGTACAGTGGCAGCTCCTGGTGGAAGAAGGCCTCTTTCTCGGGCCGGAGCATCAGCACCTTGTCATACATTGACATATGCTTGCCGCCTGCTTCCGTATGCACGGCCAAGTACTGGAAGTCAGACATCCCTAGAAAGAGAGGCGGTCAGATGGTGGATAATGAGTCCAGGGATACCTGTTCAGGAATGGGGAGCTGCCACACACTGACACCCACATCTGCTTAGGAAGGTGCTGAGTGGGCCGTGTGGCGGAGGCTGCAGGGTGAGGATGGCAGGGAAACACCCTTCCCAAATGCTTCTGCAAAGCTGGCTCAATGCAGTCTAAGTCACTTACATACAAATTATTTTGGGGAGGTGGGGAGCTACATAACGGGTGAAGATGGAGTTCAGGTCAGTGCCTCTTAAATGTATGTTACTTTTAACTGTAATAACTGCAATTATGTTTGCATCAACCTAATAATATGATATGAATCACCCGGGATCTTGCTAAATGTAGGTTCTGAGATGGTGCGTTTCCACCAAGCTCCCAGGCGAGCCTGATGCTGCCAGTCTGGAGACACACACTGGGCAGCAACGTGCTGGTTCAATTCGATAAAAACACGACGTGTCAAGTTTTATCAATCACTTCAGAAACCTTGTCCCAGAAAGAACAGCCCTCTTTGGTGAATGCCATGACCCAGCAGAATCACTGCAATTCAAAATGCCCGACCCATTGGAACCAGGTCCTGCTTCTCCTTCGTTTCGCTTTCTTCTTCCCCTCTTTTCTCCTTCTAGTCCTCCTTTCCTTTCTCAATCTTTACACCTTCAGATTCTGCCGAAAACTGTAGCTGTAATTCAGACACTTTTAACGCTTGTTAGTAATAGGCCAGGCACCTCCCGTGGGCCAGAGCCTGGCCCATTCACAGGCACTGCCTCCCGGAATCTTCACAGGGGCCTAAGGAATGCAGGCTCTGCAGCCCACACTGCACAGACAAGGAAACTGAGGCTGAGGGAATACAAGCCACCTTCCAAAGAAACTGGCAGGGCTCAGGCAGGCACGATGCCAAAGCCTGTGTCTTTCTCACGCCCGTCTCCCTCCCTTGCCTTACTGCCTCCTCACTGGGGTTCCTGGTAGGTGGCAAAGCTGACTGAGAGCTCCACGAGGGACCTTCAACCTGCTGAGAGTTCAAAGGGGCAGGAGGTCCCAAGGTGCTTCGGGAGCTAGAAGGGCAAGACCAACAGCAGCCCAGACCAAGAGAAGATTCAAAACACTGTTGTGGGGCAGGGAAGACTGAAGGTCTACTGACCAGATTTGGTCCCATGCAATGGTTTCATTAAAAATTAGGAGATTTCTAGCTTAAGAACGCTGAAGATTGGGCAGCAATGAACCCAGAGTCTCTGGTGAACTACTGGCTGTAGGGAAGAAAGGCTGCCTCCTGGATGGGGCCTGTGCTCTGCTGTGTCCCCACAGCCCCTGCCCTCATGCCTGGGCATATCCTGGCTCCCCTCACTGGTGCAGATGACCCACACAGCTCCTGCAGGCAGCTGGGATAACCAACCCTGAAATAACCAGATGCTGCAAGAGTAGATTCCAGTTACCCTGAAATTTGTAAATGGTGGAGATGATGCCAAGGATCTCCATGTCAAATGTGACCTCGGGGTGGGCCTCAGTGCTCAGCACCCCTTTCTGCCGTCTCGTTCTCTTCCTGATGCGGAGCAGCAGGCTGCTGGTACTGAAGCGGTTGGCGCACACCGGGTGGCAGTATGGGTCCTTGGGCCGGAAGTACAGCTCCAGCCTCTTGGTGGGGTCCGCGTAGATCTGTGGCAAGGCCGAAGGAGACAGAGTGAAGCAGTGACGAGTAAGCAGCCAGTGAGGAGCTGCTCCTCTCTCCACAAAACCCAATGGTGACCCAGGACGGGCCAAGAGGCTCACATTTCATTCTGGGCTCTTAATTCCCAAAAGGCTCATTTTTTAAACCCATGTGGCTTAGTTTGTATCCAGTGGAGAAAATGAGAATCGTCTCCTTCCTTCTAAGAGGTTGTAAAGTTAGAGATGACAATTGCCCATTAACTAAATGGCATCATCCATCAAGTCCCTGTTCAGTGTGGGACATTAGGTGATTCTTCTGGTAATATTCGAGAGTAGGTACTACCACCCTTATCCTGGAGGTCACTCAGCTTGGTGTGGGGTGCAGCGCCTTATCTAGGGCTACCTACTCTAACTACCATCCACCATAAAAGGTCTCGGTATTCAGTCTCATATGCAGATGGTCTGAGGTCCAAATGAGATTAAATCAATCAGTAATACCCATTTGGGCTCTGACTTGCTGTCACCAATAGCCTTCCAAGCACATGACACTGAATACCAACACCCTTTTGGGTCCTTCTTCTTAAAAACCCCAAGAATAGCATCTATGTCATATGATTGTTATGATGATTAAATATGTATAAGACACAGAGCTTGGTGCCTAGCTTGTCTTGTGGTAGACATTCCAGACGTGCCACCTACATGTGAATGAACGCTTGCTGCCTGCTGGGTCACAGCGAACGTTGGACGTGAGCATCTGAAAGCGCCAACAATGTGAAATGGGACAAGATCACTTATATACTGGTGAGCTGGCTCCCAACACCCAGAACAGGGTCTGGCCCTTAGGAAGTGGTCAGGAACTATCTAGGGAGGGAATGAAGAAGGCTTGGTGCTCAGGAATCTCCTCCTCATGAAACAGACGCCTCTGAGTCCTGATGGGGTGGGAATTAACCCAAAGGTGGGCCTGGCACAGGGGAAAGCTCAAGAAACATGAGAAGAGTGAATGGGTGATGAAGGTCCTTTCCCAAAGCGCTCACACTGTAGTTGGGTACAGATAATCCCTGGGGTTAGCAAGAGTAAGGATCTGTCAAAGCCAAAAGTCAAGTGAATAATATAAAAGAAGAAAACATGATTAACTGGGGCTGTACTGGTGGCCCGTGCTTAATGAATTTAGGGCTTTCCCATATTCATAAAGGATGAGAAAGCAGCAGTTAAAAGCTCAGACTCTAGAGTAAGGCATGAGTTCAAATCCCCTTATACCATGTAGGAGATGTGTGACCAGAACTTTCTTGTGTCCTTATCTGAAAAATGTGAATAAAAATGGCATCTAACTCGCTAGATTGCTGTAAAGACTCAATCATGCATTTGACAAGTAGTCACAGAACCTGGCACTGTTATGGATATGAGGAACAGAGAACAACCAGGCCCAGCATGGTGGCTAACACCTGTATTCCAGCACTTTGAGAAGCCAAGGCAGGTGGATTGAGCGCAGGAGTTCAAGACCAGCCTAGGCAACAAAGGGAGACCTCCTCTCCACAAATAATACAAAAAACTAGCTGGGCGTGGTGGTGCATGCCTATAGTCCCAGCTACCTGGGAGGGTGAGGTAAGAAGATCACCTGAGCCCAGGAGGTTGAGGCTGCAGTGAGCCATGATTAGCTCCACTGTACCCCAGCCTTGGTGACAGAATGAGACTCTGACTCAAAATAAATAAATAAATAAGTAACAATAAAGAAATACAGAAGTGAACAAGAGAAGTCCCTACTCTCATGGAGGTGACAGGGCCAAGGGGTCAAGAGTGACAATAACAAATTTTTTTTCCTTTTTTTCTTAAATGTTTTATTATTTATAAGCCTTTGTCAAAAGACAATAATTTTTTTTTTTTTTTAAGACGGGTTTCACCATGTTCGTCAGGCTGGTCTTGAACTGCCAACCTCAGGTGATCCACCCGCCTTGGCCTCCAAAGTGCTTGGATTACAGGCGTGAGCCACCGCGCCCGGCCGACAACAAATATTTTAAAACATTTTCACATTGGCATTAACAGGATAAGGAGGTAGGTAACTGGCAGTGGCAATTTAGTTAGGGCGATGAGGGAAAACTCTGTAAAGAAGAGACGTTTCCAGTTCTGGTACATGTAAAGAACTTACACAGAGCATTCTCCAGCTGCTCCACTTGCTGTGTGACCTTGAACAAGCGACGTTCCTTCCTCGTAAAATACAGACATTGACAGTTCCTACCTGGCAGGGTTCTAAGGAGGATGGACTGTAAGTAAGGCACCTAGAGCCGTACGAGGCACAGAAGATGTCAACTATCAGTAGCTCTAATCCTAATAACCTAACAGTCTCTCCCTCTCAGGTAAGTCAAGAGAGCTTCATCTTCTCGTGCCTCAGTTTTCCACTCCGTGTAATGAGGATGAGGCAGCGCAACACACCCTGTGACGCTGCAGAGTTGCGTTCCTGGCACCAGTGCCAAGGCTGTGGCTCACTTTTGGGGACTGAATGAAGAAAAGCCCCTAGGGGCTGGGTGCAGTGGCTCAAGCCTGTAATCCCAGCAATTTGGCAGGCCTCGGCGGGCGGATCACTTGAGGTCAGGAGTTCGAGACCAGCCTGGCCAACATGGGGAAACCCCGATTCTAGTAAAAAAAAATACAAAAAATAGCCAGGCATTGTGGCGGGTGCCTGTAATCCCAGCTACTCGGGAGGCTGTGGGAGGAGAAAAGCTTGAACCCGGGAGGCGGAAACTGCAGTGAGCCGAGATCGCGCCACTGCACGCCAGTCTGGGCGACAGAGCCAGACTCCATCTCAAAAAAAAAAAAAAAGCCCCTAAGGGTCTCCCTCACAGTCCCTTCCCCTCTGTTCCCTGGGTAAAAAACGACCCGTTCCCGGCAATCATTGACAGCAAAGCCCTGCCCACTGGCCGCCCAGAGTCTGCCACACGCTCCGTTGCCAAGGAAACCACACATCCCAGGTCGATCCGCCCCTTCGGCCGCCGTCAGGCGACTCCGTCTCTCTCCCGGTGTCCCGGAGATTCCCAGCCCCTTACCCGGGAGACGCCTTCCTCGCCGCCCAGAGTCGGCAGCATCTTAGCCACGTCACGCACCACGCCCGGATACTCCACGCACACCATGCGTCGCTCCCGCCGCAGCTCCACGGGGATGGCGGGCCCCAGCCCCGGATCGGCCGCCTCCGCCGCCATCCCTGCGCGTCTAGCCGGGCCCGCCACGGTCCGTCCCACAAAGTGCTCCCAGAGGCGTCGGCTCAATGGTTCCGCGAAGGAATCGTTCCGGGCTCCCTCACCGCTCGCGGCTCCCTAACTCCCCGGGCTCAGCATGACTCGAGGGCCTCCGGGGAGCAAATGGCCGATGGCAGGCGCCATGGCTTCTGGGGAAACGATCGCCAGGTCCTCGAGGTTTTATTTTAAAATAAGCGGCTTAGCCCACGGGGCGGGTCAAGCACCAGTCTCTCCCACTAGCCATCGAGGGACCCGGAGGATATAATAAGACACCACCGTCCCTCGACTTCAGCCAATGTGAATCCGAAGGCCGAGCGAGTTTTTTTTTTTTAGCCAATGAGAAGTCCGGAGGAAGCTAGGTTCCCCCCTTCTCCAATTTCATTCTTTTTTAGCCAATAAAGAACCAGAATTTGACTACGTCTCTGCCCTTTACCGGGTATTCCACCCAATGACAGCTCGGGGGCGGGTAAGAGGCAGATTTCCGGTCCGCCTGCTTAGGTGGGAATTGATTTCCGGGTCGGGGTCCGCCTGGGTTTCTGTGGGTGTTGGTGCTTCTCTGAAGCGTCTGCATCCCGCTCCGGACGAGGTTTCTAACCGCACCTGTGGGGGGTCGCAGGGAGCTGGAGGTGGAAAAGGCGAGCGCGAGCGAACTGTGCTGTCAACGCTCGCCTCGCCTCCACATAGAAAGCCCCGAAGCGCCGGCTTGGGTCCGAACTCAGGCATCCGGCGTTCGTCTGTTAGGCAGGCAGACGTTAAGTGCTTACTGTGTGCTGGGCTCTACTCAGGACCCACGGGGGAGAACAGCATTGAGTAAGCGTCTGTGCAGGAGGCGCCCAGGGCAGCTACGAAGCCCCGGAGCGAGGAGCGTGGCCCCTCAAACAGGGAGGAGATGAGGTCCGAGGTCAGAGACCCGCACCGACGAAAAGGGTGCGCCCGTCGGGCTGGCTGCTTCCCAGTGCCATGGACAGCCCTTGAAGGGTTTTTGTCGTTGTTTTTGAGCCGGAGTCTCGCTTTGTCGCCAGGCTGGAGTGCAATGGTGCGATCTCGGCTCACTGCAACCTCTGCCTCCCGGATTCAAGCGATTCTCCTGCCTCAGCCTCCCGAGTAGCTGGGACTACAGGCGCGTGCCACCACGCCCGGCTAATTTTTGTATTTTTAGTAGAGATGAGTTTTCACCATGTTGGCCAGGATGGTCTCAAATTCCTGACCTCAGGTGGTACGCTCGCCTCGACCTCCCAAAGTGCCGGGATTACAGGCGTGAGCCACCGCGCCTGGCCCCTTGAAGGGTTTTATGCGGAGCAGAGATCCCATTCATGCATTTAAAAGAGCTGACTCACGCCTGTAATCCCAGCATTTTGGAAGACAGAGGCGGGAGGATCACGAGGTTAAGAAATCGAGACCATCCTGACTAACACGGTGAAACCCCGTCTCTACTAAAAATACAAAATAAAAAAAATAGCCAGGCGTGGTGGCACACACCTGTAGTCTCAGCTACTTCGGAGGCTGAGCCAGGAGAATCACTTGAACCCGGGAGGCGGAGGTTGCAGTGAGCTGAGATCGCACCACTGCACTCCAGCCTGGCGACAGAAGGAGACTCCGTCTCAAAAAAAAAAAAAAAAGGCAAGCAAAAACCTCTCTGGCTGTTGTGTGGAGAATAGATCAGAGGGGGCAAAAGTGAATTCAGATAAACTAACTCCGAGACTGCGTAACCCAGGCAAGAGATGGGGCCCAGGGTCAGGGAAGTGATAGTGAGAACAGAAAGAAGGGACTGGGTTTGAGGATATTGGGAGATGAGAATCCTGGCCGATCGTGGTGGCTCACACCTGTAATTCCAGCACTTTGGGAGGCTGAGGCAGGAGGATCGCTTGAGGCCAGGAGTTGGAGACCAGCCTGGGCAACATGACAAGACCCCATTTCTACCAAAAAATACAAAATTAGCCTGCTGTGGTGATGCACACCTGTAGTCGCAACTCTAGAGGCTGAGGCAGGAGGATCCTTTGAGCCCCAGAGTTGGAGGCTGGAGTGAACTATGATCATGCCACTTGCATTCCAGCCAGAAATTAGTAAACGCAAGTGACTGACCCCTTGGGTGTGGGTACCCCAAGTTTCTGAAGTGATTTTTTTTTAAAGCCAGGATCTCCCTCTGTCACCCAGGCTGGAGTGTGGTGGTGCGATCATGGCTTACTGCAGCCTGGAACTCCTGGGCTCGAGTGATCCTCCTGCCTCAGCCTCCTGAGTAGCTAGGACTACAGGTGTGCACTAATTTTGTGTTTGTGTGTATGTGTGTTTGTGTGTGATGACAGGGTCTCACTGTGTTGCCTATAGTGATTTCTTTCTTTCTTCTTCTTTTTTTTTTTTTTTTTTTTTTTTTGAGAAAGAGTCTCATTCTGTCTTCAGGCTGGAGTGTAGTGGTGCCATCTGGGTTCACTGCAACCTCCAACTCCCTGGTTCAAGTGATTCTCCTGTCTCAGCCTCCCGAGTAAATAGGATTATAGGCGTGCCACCATGCCCAGCTAATTTTTGTATTTTTAGCAGAGATGGGTTTCACCATGTTGGCCAGGATGGTCTTGATCTCCTGACTGTGATCAGCCTACCTCAGGCTCCCAAAGTGCTGGGATTACAGACGTGAGCCACCATGCTGGGCATCAGAAGAGTACCTGATTGCTCTCAATGGATTTAAGAAGGCAGAATAAATGGCTGTAAAGCCCACTGAATACATTAACAAAGTGTAACCTCATTATGAAATATATTGTATTGGAAGACTTGGTTAGGAGCCTCCAAAGCTTTGAAAGAACTCCTCCTTCTGAGAGTACAGTGGGGAATCATCCCCCAGCAGATAATGGATGAGTCAGAAGAACCACATGTTTCCACAGGGAGCTGCCCTCGAGGACCTGGTGGCCCCTGACCTGCCCTCTCCAGCAGGCGCCTGCAGTTTCTGCCGCCAAAGAGGATTTTCTGGAAGGAGGCCAGATGGTTCTCCAGAATTTTCCATGCCTTGAGATGAAATTTCCTTTCAGAGTTCTTCTGTCACACCTGTAATCCCAGAACTTTGGGAGGTCGGGGTGGGCAGATAACCTGAGGTTTGGGAGTTCGAGACCAGCCTAACCAACATGGAGAAACCCCATCTTAACTAAAAATACAAAAAATAGCCAGGTGTGGTGGCGCATGCCTGTAATCCCAGCTACTTGGGAAGCTGAAGCAGGAGAATTGCTTGAACCCAGAAGGTGGAGGTTGCAGTGAGCCAAGATCGCACCATTGTACTCCAGCCTGGGCAGCAAGAGCAAAACTCCATCTCAAAAAAAAAAAAAACCAAAAAAAACTTCTTTTGTCCTCGTTCCATGTTCACCAGTCAATCTTCTGATGGTTCCATTTTCCAGAAAGGAGAATCTGAATAACATGTGTATTTTAACCTTGCCTGCAATTGTAAATCGATAAATCGGTGTATTCACATCAGATCCCTATGAGTTTGGTGCATGTAAGACAGTCGAGAAGACGCGGTCACTACTGGTAGAGTTGGCCGATAAAATATTGAAGACACAGCTAAATTTGAATTTATGCAATATTTGGGGCATATGTACATGAAATATGTGTTTTCTGAGATTCATATTTAGCTAGGTGATTTTTAATTTGCTAAATATGGCGCCCCCACCACTGGGTATGGAAGGGATTGAGTTTCTGAACTTGCAAAGCTGATTCCAAGCCACCTGGAACCTTAGTGAGTGCCCCCCACAATCCAATGACCCTCTACTTTGCTCTATTCTTTCTCCTCCGGAAGCAAGAATGATCTTTCTAGAATGAGGTCACAGTCTGTTCCCACCTCCAGTGACTCCCCACCATCCCCATCCCACCACCTGGCTAACCGCTCCTTTCCTTTAGGTTGTTGCCTTAGACTTCCCTCTGCCTGGTGAATCTCCCCTGACCCCAAAAGACTAGTTTGCTGCTATTATCTGTTCCTGTGGCCCCAAACTCACTCCATCATGGAGGCAGAATCACTTATTTCTTTCTTTTTTTCTTCTCCACTTGAGTGGCAACTTCCTGACGACAGGGACCATGGCTGTCTTGTTCCCCACTGTCTTCCCACTGTCACCACTGCCTTGCATGGGCCTGAGCACACAGCAGGTGCTTAAGAAATATTTATTGAACAACTGAATGAGGCCACTTGTATTTGAGCCTTCAGTCAGGCCCCAGATCAGGGCATGGTCGTGGGGACACTAAATCAAGGCTCATCAGATAGGAAGTGTCCCCTACTGCACAGGAACTGAGGCGAGGGGCTGGGTGTGAGGAGAAGACAAGGGACCAACCCCAAAGCATCAGGGCAAGCTGTTTGATATTAAACTTGGTCCTGCCTGAGACCCAAAGCAGGAGGTCAGAGGCAGGAGCAGTAAGGCCAGGCTGGGAGCAGAGACAGGCCAAGAAAGATCAGGGACCCAGTTAAGAAGTACCTTGGGCTGGGAACAGTGGCTCGCGCCTGATGCCTGTAATCCCAGCACTTTGGGAGGCCAAGGCGGGTGGATCACTTGAGGTCAGGAGTTCGAGACCCACCTGGTCAACATTGCAAAACCCTGTCTGTACCCAAAATTAGCCGAGTGTGGTGGCGCATGCCTGTAATCCCAGCTACTCAGGAGGCTGAGGCAGGAGACTTGAACCGAGTGAGGCGGAGATTGCAGTGAGCAGAGATTGTGCCACTGTAATCCAGCCTGGGTGACAGAGTGAGACTCCATCTCAAAAACAAAAAAAAAGTACTGACCATCACTAGGGGCACATGGTGTAAATGTCACAGCCCAGCCTGGGTGGCTCAACTGCAGCAAGTGTCATTCTATGAACTGTTTGTTCCACCCACCCTCCAAATTATATGTGAAAACCCTAACTCCCCTGAGCTGGCATTAGGAGTTGCTGCCTTGGGAGGTGATTAGGTCATGAGTGTGGGGCCCTCACAGAGGGATTAGTGCCCTCATAGAGGAGACAAGAGTGTGTACTCACTCCACTCCACTGTGAGAGGTCACAACAAGAAGGTGATTGCCTGCCAGCCAGGAAGAGGGCCCTGGCCAGACCCTGTATCTGCCCACACACCTTGACCTGGGACTTCCCAGGCTCCAGAACTTCGAGAAATAAATTTCCATTATTGAAGCCCCCCAGTCTATGACATTTTGTATTCTAATAGCCTGAACTAAGACCAGTCACTTTACAGCAGCCACCCAGACATCCATTTACCAAATGCTTCCTGAGTTGTGGTGGATTCTGTGCTCGGCTCAGACGATGCAGGGGAGAGGACGGCCAGCCTCCGCCCTCACAGAGCTCACATTTGATTCACAAATCAAAGAAATCCACACCTAATGTAACACCAGGTAATGAGAGCTTCCAGGAAAAGCAAAGCCCAGAGCATTTGAACCATTTCCCTGCAGTCAGTCCTGCTGGCCCCAGCTGCTGCCTCCAGACCCCAGGAAGTCATGGAGTTCTCAACTACGTCCACACAGGCTCACATCCTCCCTGGGCAGCAGGGGCCCGAGGTGTGGAAGTTAGAAGTGGCCAGCACCTCCACGCCCTGCCACCTACAGCCCCAGGTCAAGCAGAAAGGACAATACCAGACCCAGCACTCAGTTGCCCCAGCGTCCAGCTGAAGCCAGCCCCTGCTCCTTGATCATAGACCTGGGGAACAGCTGTCCTGTCTGCTGAGGTGAATCAAGGCAAAAAAGGGGCTACTGGCTGATTGACAGGTCCCGAAATCCCATGGGGTGGAGGACCTGACACTTTGGCCACCCCACAACCCTGACACCTGACTTCTGTCTGAGGCCTTGAATACTTAATACTGTCTGGGGAGCCCCTTCTGTGAAGGGGCCATGGGTCAGGGGATTCTGAGCCTCTACTAACAGAAGACAAGGAGGGTTTTGAAAAATCTTTCCTTTGTAGCCAGGCATGCTGGCTCACGCCTATAATCCCAGCACTTTGGGAGGACAAGAAGGGCAGATCACTGGAGGCCAGCAGTTCGAGACTAGCCTGGCTAGCATAGTGAAACCCCATCTCTATTAAAAAAAAAAAAAATTAGCCGGGCGTGGTGGCGGGTAGCTGTAATCCCAGCTACTCAGAAGGCTGAGGCAGAATTGCTTGAATCCAGGAAGTGGAGGCTGCAGTGAACCAAGATCACGCCACTGCATTCCAGCCTGGGTGACAGAGCGAGACTCCACCTCAAAAAAACCAGTGTTTTTCTGAGTCCCAGAATCTGAATATTTCTTCCTGGGATGCTAGGTCCATCTGTGAAGCACACAGTGGGTATTTGCTTAGTATTCCCTAGTTTGGACTTGATTTCTGCACTCTGAGCCGGAGGAAGGGTGTAGCGTTGAATTTTGGCCACGAGATGGCAACAGAGCATCCTCCTAGGCAACATCGCCACCTGGTGACCATCAGTGCCCTGACACCCTGGAAGAAAGGGCGAAGTAGCCACAGACGGTGAATCCAGCTTGGGCAGCTTAGAGCCTCATGGAAGCCATGTATGTGCTGGGCCAGTGGGCAGCAGCCTGCTCCCGATCAGGTCCGACCATACACACTCCCACATTCAGGTCCAAGACGCTCTCACATAGTTCCAATACTGGGTGGCAAAGGATGGGGACCTGGGGATGGGGTTTATGCAGAGCTGTCACAATTTTCTTTTATTTCCAAGTGGAACAAACAAATATGTTCCGTTTTAACCAACGTGTCATTATGAAGCAAGATTAAATTACATACATATAGTACTGAATTTCAAAGTCTGTTTATAAATAGAGTTATATTCCTAAAACAAATATTTTTTAAAATGTGCCGGGCAGAGGGAAATGTATGATAAAGCTAATACAATTTAAGCATCAGATTCCTTCAATTACATGTACTTTTTTGAAGGCCCTGGTAGATCCCTTATCATTGTATTCACATAGGCATATGTTTTTATAAAAACTGAAAAGAAAAAAAAAACAAGATTTTAACTGCAATTTAACTGGGTTTTTTTGTTTGTTTGTTTTTGAGACAGAATCTTGCTCTGTCACCCAGCTGGAGTGCAGTGGCGCCATCTCAGCTCACTGCAAACTCCACCTCCCGAGTTCAAGTGATTCTCCTGACTCAGCCTCCCTAGTAGCCGGACTACAGGCATATGCCACCACACTCAGCTAATTTTTGTATTTTCCATACAGACGGGGTTTCACCATGTTAGCCAGGCTGGACTCAAACTCCTGACCTCAGGTGATCTGCCCACCTCCGTCTCCCAAAGTGCTAGGATTACAGGCATGAGCCACCATGCCCGACCTGCTGCCTCTTTTCATGGGACCTGCCCTCTGTCACATGTCCCCTTGTATTGGGAGACACTGGAGCAGCCATAGGCATTTGGGGAAATTGACTAAGGGGAAGTTGAGTTGGGAATGCATTTAGTTTGGATTCAGTCGACTGTATGTGTGGTTTGCAGTCATTTCAATTTAATAGTTATCACTGCTTAGCCCATATAGAAATGGCTTCCAGGAATATACATTATTACTATGTTCTGTGACAGCTGTCTGATGTTTTGACATGGAAGTCCAGGATCAAAGGAAGTACAGTGCTCAGAGTTAAAGGCTACTCTGTAGAAGATTTTACCAGCCAGCAGATGTATAAAATATAAAAAGGGGAATGTAAAGTGGTACAGCCACTGTGGAAAACAGTATGGGAGTTTCTCAAAATATTAGTATTTTATTTATTTATTTATTTTTGAGATGGAGGTTTGCTCTGTCACCCAGGCTGGAGTGCAAGGGTGCAATCTCAGCTCACTGTAGCCTCTGCCTCCCAAGTTCAAACAGTTCTCACGCCTCAGCCTCCTGAGTAGCTGGGACTACAGTTACATGCCCAGCTAATTTTTTTTTTTTTTTAAGATGGGGTTTCACCATGATGGCCAGGCTGGTCTTGAACTCCTGACCTCAGGTGATCCACCCACCTCAGCCTCCCAAAATGCTAGGATTACAGGCGTGAGCCTCCACGCCCGGCCCTACCCAGCTAATTTTTGTATTTTTAGTAGAAATGGGGTCTCACCATGTTGGCCAGGCTGGTCTTGAACTCCTGACCTCAAATGATTTGCCTGCTCCTCCCTCAGTGCTGGGATTACAGGTGTGAGCCACTGTGCCTGGCCTCAAAATATTAAAAATAGGAGGAACTGCTTGAGCCCAGGAGTTCAAGACCAGCCTGGGCAACATAGAGAGATCTTGTCTCCTAAAACATTTTAAAATAGGGCCATGCCAAGTGCAGTGGCTCACACCTGTAATCCCAGCACTCTGGGAGGCTGAGGCAGGTGGATCACTTGAGGTCAGGAGTTCAAGACCGACCAGCCTGGCCATCATGGTGAAACCCTGTCTCTACTAAAAATACAAAAATTAGCTGGATGTGGTGGTGCAAGCCTGCAGTCTCAGCTACTTGGGAGGTTGAGGTAGGAGAATAGCTTGAACCCAGGAGGAACAGGCTGCAGTGAGCCAAGATTATGCTACTGCACTACAGCCTGGGCAACAGAGCGAGACTCTATCTCAAAAAATAAAATTAAAATAAAATTAATTTTAAATAAAATAAAATTACCATATAATCCAGCAATTCTACTTCTGGATGTAACCCAAAAGAACTGAAATCAGGATCTCACAGAGATATTTGGACATCCATGTTCATAGCAGCATCATTCATAGCAGCCACAGGCAGAAGCAGCCTACATACCCATCAGCGTGTGAATGGATAAACGCAGCATGGCATATCCATACGATAAAATATTATTCAGCCTCAAAAAGGAAAGAAATCCTGACACATATGCAGCATTGACAAACCTTGAGGACATTATGTTAAGTGAAGTAAGCCAGCCATAAGAAGACAAATCCTGTAGGGTTCCACTTGTTTTCCTTATATGCGGTCCTTACAGTAGTCAGATTCGTAGATACAGAATAGAATGGTGGCTGCCAGGGCTGGGGTAGGAGGAATGGGAAGCTGTTTTTAATGGGTGCCGAGGTTCAGTTCTGTGAGATGAAAAAGTCCTAGGATGAATGTGGTGATGTCTGCACAACGGTGTGAACGTATTCAGTGTTATTGAACCGTACTGTAATATTTTGGAAAAAATCTTTTTTTTTTTTTTTCTCTGAGCAGCAGGTCTCAACAGTGAGCTTCAACTATTAGGTAAACCATGCTACAAATAAATGTACTGTCATCCAGGATTTGTTCTTCCATTTCTAGAGCACGGGTAGAGTAGATCTAGCATCATTCTTTTTTTTTTTTTTTTTTTTCTTTTTTTCACAGGGTCTTGCTTTGTGGCCCAGGCAGGGGTACAGTGGCACAGACGGCAACCTCCATCTACCAGCCTCAGGCAATCCTCCCACCTCACTCTCCTGAGTAGCTGGGACTTTCACAGGCATGTGCTACTATGCCTGGCTAATTTTTGTAGAGATGGGTTTCGCCATGTTGCCCAGGATGGTCTTGAATTCCTGGGCTCAAGCAGTCTGCCCAGCTCAGCCTCCCAAAGTGCTGGGATTACAGATTTGAGCTACTGCACCCAACTGATTTAGTTGTTTGTTTTTTTTTTTTTGAGACAGAGTCTTGTCCTGTCACCAAGCTGGAGTGCAGTGGCACGATCTTGGCTCCCTGCAACCTCCGCCTCCTGGGTTCAAGTGATTCCCCTGCCTCAGCCTCCCAAGTAGCTGGGACTACAGGTGCACCACGTCACCATGCCCAGATAATTTTTTGTATTTTAGTAGAGAAGGCGTTTCACTATGTTGACCAGATGTTCTCAATCTCCAGACCTTATGATCTGCCTGCCTCCGCTTTCCAAAGTGCTGGGATTACAGGTGTGAGCCACCACGCTCAGCAATTTAGCATAATTCTTAAAGGTCCTAGGATTTCTGAAATGGTAAATGAGCGTTGGCTTTGACTGAATGTCAGCAGCTGCATTTGTGTCTAACAGGAGAGTCAGCCTGTCATTTGAAGCTTTGAAGTCAGGCATTGACTTTTTCTCCCTAGTTAGGAAAGTCCTGGATGGCATCTTCTTCCAATAGAAGGCTATTTCATCTACATTGAAAATCTGTTGTTTAATGTAGCCGCTTTCATCAGCGATCTTAGCTAGATCTTCTGGAGAATCTGCTGCAGCTTCTCCATCAGCACTAGCTGCTTCACCTTGTACTTTTGTGTTATGGAGACGGCTTCTTTCCCTAAATTTCATTGTTGAGAAATGAATATAGATGTTGAGAAATGTTAAGTGTATGAGTATTGATGAACGCTGAGTGCATGATAGAATATATTGTTTGCTAGGAAGAACGATGGCAAGGAAAACCAAGCCACTGCCCCCGCCCCCGCCTCCGCCAAGTAGAAAACTACTGGGGGCATTCCAAAGTGATAAATATCACACACCTGTTAAAACAATTCTTTAAGGCATTTGATCCTGCCCCGTGGTTCCCTCATGGAGAATACTTTTTAGGTTGTTTGTGATCAGTGGTAAGTGGGCGCCAGCTGCCTACTTGACGTGTTTTGTGTTATGAGAAAATACCGAACACCTGTTTGTTAATAATGATCAGCTGCTCAGAGAGAATAAATACATGGGTCAGCGTCTACTAGAGCCCTGCAGCCTGGAATGCCTCAGCCCCTGAGGCTCTCAGCCCAGAAGGCTGCCGGCCCCCCGGATAGACCCACTTTGCTGTTCTATCTGGATGTCTGCCTCTCAGTTCCTTCAGCGCCACCAGGGTGGGGGTCTCTACAGCCGAGCTAATACTCAGTACCTCATGAACCAACCTCTGCTAGCTTCCAACTTTTCTTCTGCAGCTTCCTCACCTTTCTCAGAATTAAATTGAGTTAGGGCTTTGCTCTGGATTAGGCTTTGGCTTAAGGGAATGTTGTGGCTGGTCTGATCTTCTATCCAAACCACTCCAACTTAGCCATATCCACAATAAGCCTTTTTTACTCTCTTATCATTTGCGTGTTCACTGGAGTAGCACTTTTAATTTCCTTCAAGAACTTTTCCTTTGCATTCACAACTTGGCTGTTTGGCATAAGAGATCTGGATTTGGGTCTGCCTTGGCTTTCAACCTGCCCTTCTCGTGCCAACATTCCTCACTAATCATTCCTGGCTTTTGATTTAAAGGGGAGAGACCTGGGACGCTTCCTTTCACTTGGACACTTAGAGGCCATTGTAGGGTCACTAATCAGTCTAATTTCAGTATTTTGTGTCTCGTGGGGAGGGAAGCCTGTGGAGGGGGAGTTAGATGGGGAAATGGCCAGTCAGTGCAGCAGTCAGAACCCACACAGCGTTTATTAAGTTTGTCGTTAAATGGGTGCGGTACACGGCACCCCAAAACAATTACAATGGTAGCATCAAAGATCACTGATCACAGATCACCATAACATATAATAACGGAAACGTTTGAAATATTGTGAGAATTACCAAAATGTGACACCGAGACATGAAGTAAACGTACACTGTTAGGAAAATGAAGTCAATAGTCTTGCTGGACCCAGGGTTGCCACAAGCCTTCAATTTGTTAAAAAATAATAATAATAATAAGGCCGGGTGCAGTGGCTCACGCCTGTAATCCCAGCACTTTGGGAGGCTGAGGCAGGCAGATCACCTGAGGTCAGGAGTTCAAGACCAGCCTGGCCAAAGTGGTGAAACCCCCGTCTCTACTAAAAATACAAAAATTAGCTGGGCATGGTGGCAGGTGCTGTAATCCCAGCTACTCAGTGGGCTGAAGCAGGAGAATCACGTGAACCTGGGAAGCAGAGGTTGCAGTGAGCCGAGATTGTGCGACTACACTCCAGCTTGGGTGAGACAGCCAGACTTTGTCTCAAAAAAGAAAAAACAATATCTGAAAAGCGCAATAAAATAGAGCATCATAAGACCAAGTGTGCCTGTATAGAACATTCATCTTTAGAAGTCTTCCAGAGAGACTAGCCTGAAATTTTTCTTTCTTCTAAAGTCCTTGCCGGTTTTGTGTAGCAAGGTTTAGGCTGGCTTTATACAATAAATTGAAAAGTGTTCTTTTTCCATTCTTTCAAGAGTTTGTGTAAATTTGTACATGACTTCTTTCTTTTTTTTATTTTTGTTTTTGTACATGATTTCTTTTTTAAATGTTGGGAATGGGAGGGAGGTTTGTGAGAAGGTCTTAAATTACAGTTTCAGATCCAGGACAACTCAGATTTTCCAATTCTTACTGTGTCAGCTTTGGTAAATTATGTTTTATTAGGGATTATTCAATTTCATCTAAATTTGAAAATCTATTGAGATAAAGTTATTCATATTATATTTTTATAATACTCCATTGAGGTATAACTTATTATAGCAAAATGCACAAATCTTAAGTGTACATCTTCATGAATTTTTTTTTTTTGAGACAGAGTTTTGCTCTGTTGCCCAGACTGGAGTGCAGTGGAGTGATCTTGGTTCACTTCAGCCTCCACCTCCTGGGTTCAAGCAATTCTGTCTCAGCCTCCCAAGTAGCTGGGACTACAGGTGCCTGCCACCACGGGCCTAGCTAAGTTTTTGAATTTTCAGTAGAGACAAGTTTTCGCCATGTTGGCCAGGCTGGTCTCAAACTCCTGACCTCAGGTGATCTGGCCTCCTAACGTGCTGAGATTACATGCCTGAGCCACTACTCTCAGCCCTTCATGAATTTTTACCTGTGTATTAATACATACACATGGGGCCACTTCCCAGATCAGGAAGAAAAACACCCGCCATCATCCCAGAACTGCTTCTCATGTCTCCTTCCAGTCAGTATCTCCGTTGCTCTCAGAGCCAACCACTGCTCGGTTTCTATCACCATGCATAACAGTTCGGCTGGAATTATATTCTGTATCTGTCCTCTCCGGCTTCTTTTGTTCAACATAATGATTTTGAGATTCGTTTATATGGTGTGTGTCAAGAGTTGTTCTTGATTATTATTGGCTGGTATTCTGTTGTATAAATTTGCTATGCCAACATTTGTCTATTCATTGTCTTAGTTCAGGCTGCTATCATAAAATACCATAAACTGGGAAGCTTCAAAAACGTTCACTTTTCCTAGTTCTGGAGACTGGGAAGTGTAAGATCAGAGGGCAGGCAGATCCAGAGTCCAGTGATGGCACTTTTCCTGCTTCTCAAGTAGCTGTCTTCTCATTGTATCCTCACATGGCAGAGAGCAGAGAGAGGAGGTCAGCTCTCCCCAGTATCTCCTTATTTCCATTTGTTTATTTATTGATTCGTTTGTCTGTTTCGAGACAGGGTCTCCTTCTGTTGCCCAGGCCAGAGTGCAGAGGAAGGATATCAGCTTGCTGCAACTCCGCCTCTCTGATATCTTCTTATAACAACACTCATCTCATCATGAGGGCTCCACCCTCATGACCTAATCGCCTTCCAAGCCCCACCTTCTACTATCATCCTATTGGGGGTTAGGCTTTTAACATATCCATTTTGGAGGGATGTAAACACGGAGTCCATAAAATCCATGCTTTTATTGATGGCCATTTGGTGGTGTGGCGGATTGCATTTCCAAGCGGTGGCTGCAGAATGAATATCCCACCCTACATGGTCTTCTTACAGTGTGATGTCCAACAATCCTCCCTTTGAACCTGGGTGAACCTTTGCAACTGACTCAGCCAATAGAATGTGGCAGAAAGGGTGCTATACAAGTTTCGAGACTGGATCATAAGAGGCAACATGGCCTCTCTTGGGATATTTGCCCTTGGACCCTAGCTGCCATTTTGTGAGAAAACCAAGACCACATGGAGAGACCAAGTATGACAGCCAGTTGACAGATGACAGCCAAGCCAGTCTCCCAAGCCAAGAGCCAACATCCATTGCCATGTGAATGAAAGGACGTGTGAATGAAAGGACATTCAGATGCTTCCAATTGACAGCCTTTGAGTCTTGTAGCTGAGGTCTCAGACATTATGGAGGAGAAAGAAGTTATTGCCTCTGTGCTCTGTCTGATTATCTGATCTATGAGAGAGAATAAATTCTTTTTTTTTTTTTTTTTTTTGGGACGGAGTTTCACTCTTATTTCCCAGGCTAGAGTGCAATGGTGCAATCTCGGCTCACTGCAACCTCTGCCTCCTGGATTCAAGCGATTCTCCTGCCTCAGCCTCCCGAGCAGCTGGGATCACAGGCATGCGCCACACCCAGCTAATTTTGTATTTTTAGTAGAGACAGGGTTTCTCCATGTTGGCCAGGCTGGTCTCGAACTCCCGACCTCAGGTAATCCACCGGCCTCGGCCTCCCAAAGTGCTGGGATTACAGGCATGAGCCACTGCGCCCAGCCGAGTAAATTCTTACTATTGCTTCAAGCCACTCTATTCTGGGGATAAGCTGGAAGGCAGCCTGTGTGACCAGATTATGTGGTTTCTAGTTTTCCACCATTGCAAATACAGCTGCGATGAACATTTCTGTATAAGTCATTTCTATGGATATGAGCGTTCATCTTGGCTAGACACCTGGGCATGGAATGGCTAAGTCACATGGAGAGTGTGTGCTGAACTACAGGAGAAACTGAACTATATGAGAAACGGATGCTTACCATGGCAGCTGTATCATTTTACATTCATCCCAACTGTGTTTGAGAGTTCCAGTGGCTCCACGTCATCAACCACACTTGGTATTATGTCAGTCATACTAATAGGTTGCAGTCATATCTCATTGTGTCTTAAATTTACATTTTTCCCTAATGATGTTACTGAGCATCTTTTTGGCCATTTAAATAACTAGTTTTGTGAAACTGTTTAAGCCTTTTTGCCTTCTTCAATTTGAGACAGGGTCTCACTCTGCTGCCCAGGCTGGAGTGCAGTGGTGTGATCATGACTCACTGCAGCCTCCATCTCCTGAGCTCAAGCAATCCTCCAGCTTCAGCCTCCCAAGTAGCTGGGACCACAGGCATGCACCACCATGCCCAGCTAATTAAAATTTTTTTTTCTTCAGATAGGGTCTTGCCATGTTGCCCAGGCTGGTCTCAAAGTCTCAAACTCCTGGCTTCAAGGTATTCTCCTGCCTTAGCCTTCCAAACCGGTTTTTGCCTTTTTTTTTTTTTTTTTTTTTTTTTTTTTTTTTTTTTTTTTTTTTTTTTTTTTTGAGACAGAGTCTTACTCTGTTGCCCAGGCTGGAGTGCAGTGGTGTGATCTTGGCTAACTGCAACCTCTGCCTCCAAAGTTCAAGCGATTCTCCTGCCTCAGACTCCCAAGTAGGTGGGATTACAGGCGCCCACCACCACGCCTGGCTAATTTTTATGTTTTCAGTAGAGAGGGGTTTCACCATGTTGGCCAGACTGGTCTCGAACTCCTGACCTCAAGTGATCTGCCCGCTTTGGCCTCCAAAGAGCTGGGATTACAGGTGTGAGCCACTGTATCTGGTCAATTTTTGCCTATTTTAAAATTGAGTTGTTAGTGTTTCAGTAAAATATAAGTTTATTGTATTTTAATTTAGGAGTTCTTTGTATATTCTAGATTTAAGTCCTTTGTCAGTGGTATGTAGTGTGCAAGTTTTCTCAGAACATGGCTTGACTGTTCACTTACTTAATGCTGCCTGCTGGTGAGTAGAAGTTGTTAGCTTTGACATGGCTGAAAAATATTTAAGAATACGTTGGCTGGGTGCAGTGGCTCACACCTGTAATCCCAGCACTTTGGGAGGCTAAGACGGGCAGATCACAAGGTCAGGAGATCAAGACCATCCTGGCTAACACACTGAAACACCATCTCTACTAAAAATACCAAAAAAAATTAGCCGGGCCTGGTGGCAGGTGCCGTAGTTCCAGCTACTCAAGAGGCTGAGGCAGGAGAATGGCTTGAACCCAGGAGGCGGAGGCTGCACTGAGCCAAGATCACGCCACTGCACTCCAGCCTGGGTGACAGAGCAAGACTCCATCTCAAAAAAAAATTTTAATAAGAGTATGTTAAGCTTAAACATATATTTTTTCTTTTATGGTTTATGGTTCCTTTTATGTTATACTAAAAATATTTTCCTATCTCTAAATTCATAAAAATAATCTGTATTTTCTTCTAGAAACTTATAGTTTTAGTTCATTCTTAGTTTTTTCACTGTTACGGTGACAGAATTTGTCTTTCGAAATTTTCTATATCCTCATTCTGTCTCTCTCTTCAGTTGAAAATGAAGAGATAGCCATTGTGATTTTTTATAATTATTACCTTTTTTTTTCTGAGACCGAGTCTCACTCTGTTGCGCAGGCTGGAGTGCAGTGGCATGATCTCAGCTGACTGCAACCTCCACCTCCCAGGTTCAAGTTATTCTCGTGCCTCAGCCTCCCGAGTAGCTGGGACTACAGGCGTGAGCTACCACGCCCGCTTAATTATTGTATTTTTAGTAGAGATGAGGTTTCACCATGTTGGCCAGGCTAGTCTGGAACTCCTGACCTCAAGTGATCCGCTCCCCCTTGGCCTCCCAAGGTGCTGGGATTACAGGCGTGAGCCACCACAGCCGGCCACTGTATTCTTATATTTTAAGTCTGTCTCTGATAAGTAGCATGTAGCTGTTTCTCCTTTCAGTCTAAGATCCTCTGTCTTTTAGCTGGAATATTTAATCTTTTTATATTTCATGTAATACTAATATATTTAAGTCTTTCACATTGCTATTTGTTTTCTATTTGTTCTATATGCTTTTTCCTTCCTTTTCCTTTCTTAATACTAATTATATTTTGTTATTTTTCCTCCAATGAATACTTGTACATAATTTTGCTGGTTACCCTAGGAATTATAATACGAATCCTTCATCTAGTAAAGTCAAATACAGATGAGTACTTCTACTACTTTCATAACAACGTAAAGACACATTTGAATGCTTCTTTGCCTGTTCCCTTTTCTTCTGTTGCTATCGTGTCATACGTGTATGTGTGTGTGTGTGTCGTATGTATACTCTTCCTTTTTTTCCTTTTTTTGAGACAGGGTCTTGCTCTGTCACCTGGACTGGAGTGCAGCAGCACTCACTGCAGCCTCAACCTCCTGGGCTCAAGCTTTGACCTCCCACCTCAGCTTCCCAAGTAGCTGGGACTACAGTGCATGCCACCACACTTGGCTATTTTATTTTGATTTTGATTTTGATTTTTTTGTGGATATGGGGTCTCACTATGTTGCCCAGGCTGGCCTTGAACTCCTGGCCTCCAGTGATCCTACAACCTTGGGTTCCCAACGTGCTGAGATTACAGTTGTGAGCTACCACGCCCAGCCTGTGTTATACTTTTAAATCAGCTTTATGGAGGTATAATTTATATTCAATAAAATACACCCAGTTTAAGTGTCTAGTTTGATGACTTTACAACTATATCAATGTAGTCACCAGTCAATCATGACACGGAATATTTCAATCAGCCCAAAGAATTCCCATGCTCCTTTGTAGTGAGTCACCCCACCAATGGGGCAGGCAGGGGACCTGGGGGATCTGGAGGGGGAGTGGGTTCTTCATGTCACTTACTGAACTCTGAAACTCCTTGAATGGACAAAAATGAGTAGGGCTTAGATTATGGGACTACCTGCTACAGGTTATGTTATTATGCACATATAAATTTAGAAATGTTATCTATTTCTGGTAAGTGGCCTTTTAGTCATTCTGAAATGGTCTTCTTTATCTCTAGTAAGGTCTAAATTTACTTTAGATCTGCTAGAGGGTGACCAAGGAAGCACTGAAGCCCAGGACTTACTCCAGCAGGCAGGGGCCACACCGGGAACTGTCCTTTCTCCAAGGCCACACGCACATGGGGAAATTTATTCACAGAGGAGTCAAAAGGAGGGAAAAAAACAAATGATGCTCAAACTGAACTCATCCTGTGTCTTCCCAGATCTCTTCCCGCGACTCCCTCCTGCAGGATTCTCTTTCTCAGGAATGGTGGCACCAGAAACGTGGGTATCATCCTGGATTCCCCACTTGCCCCTCATCCATCCACTGCCACATCAGTCCGCTCTCTTAAATTCATCAGGAATCCATCGTCTCTACCCAGCCATCCATCACCGAGTTCAACTCACACTGCTGGGGACAGCCTCCGCTTGACCATTGCAAACAGTCGTCTGAGGCATCGCCCACATCCCCTTACATTTTCTGATTCAGAGGATGGGTAACTACATGCACGTGGTTCAAAATTCAAAGGACACAAAAAAGGCACTCAGTGGAAAGTCTCCCTCCCACGTCTTTCCTTTAGACGCTGAGATCACCTTTTCTCTGGAGGTGATTAACGTCATCGGTTTCTTGTTTATCTCACTGGAGTCAATCTACAGTGTCGTAAGTGAAATTATATATATATTCTCTATCCCCTTTTAAGAACTGTCAGGCGCGGTGGCTCATGCCTGTAATCCTAGTACTTCGGGAGGCCATCGAGGGCAGATTGCCTGAGCTCAGGAGTTTGAGACCAACCTGGGCAACACGGTGAAACCCCGCCTCTACTAAAATTAAAAAAAAAATTAGCCGGGCGTGGCACTGTGCACCTGTAGTCTCAGCTACTCAGGAGGCTGAGGCAGGAGAATTGCTTGAACCTGGGAGGCAGAGGTTGCAGTGAGCCCAGATCGCACCACTGCATTGCTGTCTGGGCGACAGAGTGAGACTCTGTCTCAAAAAAAAAAAAAAAAGAAAGAAAGAAAGCAAACAACTCACTCCCAAATGGGTTTTATTATTCAACTTCCCCTGTAATAAATAGTTGCACATGCTTTTACTGGCTTCCCCAGAGATTATAACACAACTCCTTCATCAATTCCAACAGCCAACTATCAATTCCTTGACCATCAGTAGTGCCTTGCTATGCATTCTCTTCCTACCTTCCTTTTTTCGCTTGGCAATATATCATGGAGATTACTCTCCATCAGTTCAGAGAGCACTTCCTCATTTCTTTGAACAGATGGACTGTATTCCCCTGTGTGGCTGGACCATGATTTATGTAACCAGCCCTCCCTGGTGGGGTACTCAGGTTGTTTCCAACCTTTCCCAAAAACAAACACTTGCAGTGAATCACTGTAGTGTGTACACATGGGCTGGGCATCTGTACAGCATTGCTGGGCCAAAGGGTGTGTGCTTCTGTGATTTAGTTAGACATTACAACGTTGTTCCTCACTGGAGCCACAATTTCTGTCTCTCCCACCAGGAGACCTGCCTGTGTCGGGGCCACAGGGGCCTGGGAGGACTCAAACCATCCTCCAGCGGTGACCCCCCCTTGGTTCCCTAGACCCGTGAGCTGTTCCATCTTGAGGGGCTGCCTGGCTCACCTTTGTAGCCATGCCCCTCAGTTTTAGGCTTCCATTCACCTTGCAGGGATTCTGACCTCCCTGGCTGCCAGGACACCAGGGATGCTTCTCCCTTGAAAATGCAAATCTGATCCCATTGCCCTGGGGCAGAAACCCATGGGGGTGGGTCCTACCACCCCCACCCCTGTCTTCTCCCCACCACTCCCACTTTGTCCCCTACCCCTAGATTCCGGTGATGCCAGGGTCTCCCCAGGACCTCTGTGCCTTTCCTTCCTGCTATCCTTTTGACTCTGGGTGACCTGCGGGAAGGAGTTTCTGCCCCCACTTGAAGGGGCCCCTCTGCGCAGCACACCTGCTGACCCCATCGCTGAGGTGGGGTGGGGGGTGTCTCTTTGGGCCCCGCTTGCCCAGTGCCAAATCCATGCTGCTGAGTGAGTGAACCCATAAATGGAGGAGAGAACCGAGGAGCGAGCCGGGGAGTCCCGTGCACGCCCGCAGCCCCCCTACCCAGCAAAGCACAGACACCAGGGGCATCATCCCTCCCCTCGCCAGCGGCGGTGCCTCCCACCCCTAGGTCCAGGGAGAACCATTAAATCATAGAGGAGTTTAGGCCAGGGCCACAACCCCACCTGCAGCTAGGAAGGTCAAGGAAAGGGGAGAGGGAGGAGGAGAAGGAAAGGGAGATGGGTAGAAGAGGAGGGAAAGAGAGAAGTTGGGAGGGAGAAGGAGGGCAGAGGAGGAAAGGGGCAGGAGGAGGGAAGAGGAGAGGAAGGGAAGGGACCTGGAGCTGGCATTCTCCAACCTGCTCCCCTGCTCCAGGCTTGTCCCTTCCTGACACCTCCACGCCAGCCCAGAACACCACACTGGGAACTTGCTATCTGTTTTAGGGGGTCTGTGGAGGAGAGTGGGCCCCAGGTCCAGCACTGACACCTAGATTCCTTGGGAAGGGTTTACCTTGGGATTAAAAAGCCTTGGGGAAGAGGTCTTTAAAGGTCAGTCAAACCTTGGGCAAGTGCATGCCTCAGTTTCCATGTCTGTAAAACAGGGAAAAGTAGCTCCTGCTATTCTATGGGAAATGCTCAGCCAGTGCCAGGCCAGACCACAGCAAGTGCGAGGCACAGATGGATGGTGCCATCGGGGATGAGTCCTCCAAGCCAATCGGATTAGATCAGATTGAGACCTCATTCTTCCAAGGGATGGTGGGTGCTGTCCTTCAGGCACAGCTCTGGATCGAGGAAGCAGTTCTCAGACAGGCCCACAGTCCACACAGTCTCAGACAGGACTGACAGTGATCCTGAACTGTAACTCATGGTCCCAGACAAAAGACTTGAAAGCACCCATTCACACATACACTTGCACCCTGTTATCCAGCCCTAGGCACTCCATGCATTGGCCCCTTTGGGTGGGTAGACCTCACAGTTTGCTTGCCTATCCATCCATCCATCCACTCACCACCCATTCACCATCCATCCATCCATCTATCCACCCATCCATCCATCCATCCATTCACCATCTATCCATCCATCCATCCATCCATCCACCTATCCACCCATCCATCCATCCACCCATTCATCATCTATCCATCCATCCATCCATCCATCCATCCATCCATCCATTCATCCATTCATTCATCCAACCACCCATCCATCCATCCATCCATCCATCCAACTATCCATTCATCCAACCATCTATCCATCCATTTGTCTGTCTGTCCATCCATCCATCTATCCACCCATCTGTCCATCCATTCATATATCCATCTGTTCGTTCATCCATCCATCCATCCATCCATCCATCCATCTGTCCATCCATCCATCCACCATCCATCCCTCCACCCATCTATCCATCCATCCATCCATCCATCCATTCACCCACCCACCCACCATCCATCCATCCATCCACCCTCTACCCATCTATCCATCCATCCATCCACTCACCTATCCATCCATCTATCTATCTGTTGAAAAGTATTTCCTTAATGGGTGCTGGGGAAGCAATGGAGACTTTCATAGAACGTGTCACATAATAACACAAGTAGCTATCTCATGACAGTTATGACCAACATTAGAGGGCAGAATTTCTGGGGGATTTGAGAGTCTATAACTGGCAAGGGGAGGCTTTCTTGTGGGGTGCATGTGGGCTGGGGCTGGGATGACAAAAATGAAGAATTGGTGAAGTGAAGAAACTGCCTTCCAAGTGGAGAGAACAGCATTCCCAGAGCCTCAGAGGCAGACAAAGCAGTCTGGGAGGAGGAAGGGGAGAAGGTCTTTGGGACTATTGCTCAGCCAGCCACCCCTAGGGAGAAGTGGCTCTTGCTGCAGGTCTCCCACAGCCCTGAAGGTGCCTCCCTGCTCCAGCCCAAAGCAGCACTCCTCGGCCTGTCTGCCATGAGTTGAGGAGGTTTTACCTGTCCTGTCTCTCTACCTGGACCATGCATGAGCTGTTTAGGGCTGGGCTCTGGTTTTCAAGTCTTCATTCAGCAGGGACCACTATGCACACTGGCTTTTATTTGGGAGGGCGGTGCTAAAATATCCTTAATACATTTTACCTTCTTAACCATTTCTAAGGGGCATTGGGTACATTCACATTGTGCAGTCATCACCACCATCCATCACCAGAAGTTTTCCCAAACGGAAACTCGGTACCCATCAGACACCAACTCCCCATTCTCCTCCCCCAGATCCTGCCAGCCACCATTCTACTTTCAGTGAATTTGACTCCTCTGGGGACCTCGTAGAAGTGGAGTCATACTGTGCTTGTCCTTTTGTGACTGGCCTGTTTCACTCAGCACGATGCCCTCAAGGTCCCTGTGGGACACGTGTCAGAGCTCCATTCCCTCTGATGGCCGAGTCACAGTTCCTAGCATGGACAGGCCAGGTTTTGTTTAGCCATCATCTGTGGATGGACACTTGGGGTGCCCACCTTTTGGCTGCTGGGGATGATGCTGCTCGGAATCTCATCAGTTTTTGGCGCCTCTTTGGTGCAGTACCTTGGGCCAACTGCACACCCACTGAGCAGTTTGTATTTTGCAAAGTTTGATAGTGAAGGGACTGCAGACATCGTCTTGACCAGCTCTTCCTTTTGCAGCTGAGAAAACCAAGGCCCAGGGGAAGAGAGGGACTTCCTCAAAGCAAGACAGAGGTTTGAGGAGCTCCAAGTCTGCTCGGAGGATTTTAATATGCAGAGGGCCCTTGGAACCAAGGCCACTGGCTGTGGCACCTCCTGTTTGCCCAGCTCTCTGCACCATGGCTGAGCTCTGGGCCCTCAGCTCCTGGCAGGGCCATATGTCCCCTCACCGGACTTCCATGACGCCAGGCCACCCCATCTCACACCTGCAGACTTTGTACCCACACTAGTCTAGAGGGGTTCTGTGCCTGGTGCACACCCTCCCTTTCCTGGCCTACTGCAGCCATCCATGGCATTCTGGGAAATGACCTCAGAGAGC
Source organism: Alouatta palliata (assembly GCA_004027835.1). Taxonomy (NCBI): domain Eukaryota; kingdom Metazoa; phylum Chordata; class Mammalia; order Primates; family Atelidae; genus Alouatta; species Alouatta palliata. The sequence continues at coordinate 17,169 of PVKV010012520.1, read as the reverse complement.
TTCCTCAGATAAAGAAGGAGTCTTCAGAATGCTGGGCATCTGGACCCTTGACCCGGCACACCAAGAGCTGTGCAGGCACTTATCCCAAAGCCACCTCCATTTCAGCCAGATGCTGGTCCGCAACCCTGGGAAACAGAGACCAGGACCTGTGCCACTCCTGTTTGATGTGCACCTGGCCTCCCCAGGACAGCCCTGCGGGCAGGTTTTATGTCACTTTACAGACAGCAAACCGGCTAAAAAGGAGAGAAATGACTTGCTTAGAGTGCAGGGCCCCGCACAGAGTTCCACTTCAAATCTGTTATTTTATTTTTTTCCACCAGCAGAGGAAGCGTAGTGACTGTCACCTTCAGGCTCATCCCCAAGATCACAGGGTCCCCTGCTGATAAGGGGCTCCCAGGGCCGGTCTCCCGACCTGGAGATCCAGGATTTCTGGGCAGATGAGGCTGAGCTGCCTTCAGGTCCACCCTGGCCTCCCCAGAGAAGGCTCCCCACCCAGGAATGACATCCCAGCTGGGCTGCCGTCCTCCAGGGGATCATGATTTGCAGGCTGAGATGGCAGAGGGACTCCCCAGCGTGGAGGGCATTTGTGGGGCATCCTCTCATTGGACTTTCTGAGAAGGCCTCGCCCTTCTCTTTCTCCCCTAAGGCAGGGGTTGGGATGGCAACATCAGTGCTGGCCTTGGCACTTCCTCTTTGCCCAGCTCTCTGCACGGTGGCTGAGCTGTGGGTCCTCAGCTCCTGGCAGGGCCCTGTGTCCCCTGACCAGACTTCCGTGAAGCCGGGCCTCCCCACCCCACACCTGCAGCGGTGCAGCCTGTACTGCTCGAGGAGCTTTATCTGCCAGAGAGGCTTTGAGGGTGGGGAACGAGACCCTTATCTCCCTGCCAGGGGCCTGGCCTACGGTTGGGGCTTTGTAATCTGACATTGTGATTTTTCACCCTTGTTTTTCCCCCATGGGGGGAAGATTTGCTGAATCACCCGGGCGAGGTGGTTGGAGTAGGTAGGGGGCACCAGCTGGGGGCAGTGATAAGTCTCAGGCCGGGCTGAGGGGCGCTGGGGAGCCGCTGGGAGGAAACCCCTAACCGTGACGGTTTCCAGCTAAGATTGTAAGCTTCTGAAGAGCTGCCCCGGGGAGGCTGAGCCCAGGGATCCTGAACCTTCCTTCCTGAGGAGTCAGAGGAGGGCCGGGGGTGCCAGGCAAGCCCCGTGAGCATCCTATGAGCCAGCAGGGATGGGAATGCAGGGACCGTGACGGTGACAATGACCAAAGGCACATGTGGCTGGCTGCCAAGCCCCAACAGGATAGCCCCCAGGACCCCTGTAGGTCACCCTTGCTTTGCACACTGGCCTCCTGCGGCCCTGAGAAGGTGCTGGCTAGAGCACTGGTCCCCCACAGGTCAGGCAGGAGCTGGAGGCAGGCGGGAGGCCTCTAGTCTTCCCCAGGACTTTGGGCCCCGCTGTTTTCTTGGCTGGGGGCAGCCCTCTGCTCTTCCAATAGATCAAATTCTTTTTGTTTTGCAAATGCCTGCTTCCCTCCTAAGACTTCCCTCAGCCCCAGAGCTGGGCTTAGTGACCCCCTGGGGCCTCAAAACCCCCCAGAGCATCTCCTCTCCTGGGTCTTGCCAGGGCCCTGCCCAGAGTGGACGCCCAGCAAACACTTGTGGAACAGAGACTTTGTACCAGTGAGGAGTAATCTATTGGTGCTAAGTCTGGGATCTGCGAGGTGGGAAGAAATCCGCAGAGGAGCTGGGCTGGCCCCCAGGAATGCCCTCTGTGGCAGAGCGGACCCAGATGCCGGGAGTGCTGGATCCCAGCCTGACCTCCAGGTACCCGACCCTCAGCCTCGGCTGGGACTGGCCACACAGTAGAGACAGCTGTCCACCAGTGATCCCATGGTAGTGTACAGAGATGGGGTTGTGCTGGGCGCAGAAGGAGGGCTTGGAGCAGAAAGGCCAGGCCAGATGGTGCCTGAGGCTTCCCCAGGATGCTCTCTACCCGACTGATTTCTGATTCCCCCCAGAGTCTGGTGGGCAACCGCAGCCCTGGGGAAGAGGGGTGATTGACACCCCTGAGTCAGTGGCCACATCCCTTGCTGTTCCCAAAAGGGGTTCCTGGGGCAGGAAGAGCTGCCCACGGTGGTCGCTGCGCTCCCTTCCTGCTGCCCAGCTGAGCTGAGAGATAAGTCCTTGCTGGGCTGAGAGAGGCCTGGGGGCTTAGGCCGTCCCCAGAAATCATGTTCGAGTTCCCCGTGTGGAGGAAGGGGCCTGACGGCCACGATAACCCCTCTATTTTTAAGAGATCTGGGAGGAAGTTCCAAGTCACCCTTGGCAGAAATAGCTCTGGGCTTCAGCCTGGCGTCTGTAGCGCCAGCTATCAGCAGGGACAGCCAAGGCGGGCAGCAGGATTCAGCTCATCACATCATGGGGGGTCCCACCTGCTCCCCACCTTGCTCCCCACCCCCAGACTGGGAGGACCTGCGGACCTGCAGGTCCAGCCCAGAACCTGGGCTCCAAGGTCACAGCTTTTGGCAACGACAATAGCAACTCCATTTATCGTACGCCTACCCCGCACGTCGAGCCATTCACCGGGTTCACAGGAAAGGGCTGGGATCAATGCTACAAACAGTGATTCTCCTGCTTCACCTCAGCCTCTAGAGTAGCTGGGATTACATGCACCAGCCACCACGCCCGCCTAAGCTTTGTATTTTTAGTAGAGAAGGAGTTTCAACATGTTGGTCAGGCTGGTCTCGAACTCCTGACCTCAGGTGATCCACCCTCCTCTGCCTCCCAATGTGCTGGGATTACAAGCATGAGCCACTGCACCCAGCTTCCCTGCATTCTGCTTCTCCTGGCTTTGTTTAGTCTCTCTATCCCCGCCGAGCTCCAAGAGGGAAGGGATTTTGTCTGTTTTCCACTCGGCCCTATCCTCACCACCTGTGGCAGGCACTCGATAGATATAGGAGTTGATGAATGAAAGATTTCTGACCCATTAGGGTGGGCTTTGTGCCTCTGTACACATGACTCCAGGGGACACACTGCGGGCTCTGCAAACACTGGCATGGCCCCCTGCTTGCACCCCAGGCTGGCAGAGGTAGGTGCCTCCAGACTGATCCTGGACTGGCACCATTCCCAGCAGGTCAGAGAGCCTTGGTGGGAATGCCTTTTCTTTCTCTGCCTCTTCAAACAAACGAACAGATCACCTTTCTTTCCCCCTACACCTTCCGCCCAAAACATTGTTGTTATAGAAACCAGGGAAAACTATATATGTGTATGTAAAAGGGGCTTAGGCAGGCGCAGTGGCTCACACCTGTAATCCCAGCACTTGGAGAGGCCAAGGCAGGCGGATCGCTTGAGGCTAGGGGTTTGAGACCAGCCTGGCCAGCGTGGCAAAACCCTGTCTCTACTAAAAGTACAAAACTTAGCCAGGCATGGTGGAGGGCACCTGTAATCCCAGCTACTAGGGAGGCTGAGGCAGGAGAATCGCTTGAACACAGAAGGCAGAGGCTGCAGTGAGCTGAGATAGCGCCACTGCACTCCAGTCCGGGCGACAGAGTGAGGCTCCATCTCAACAAAACAAAACAAAAACAGACAAAAAAGGACTTAAAAATCCACCCCCCAGAGATAACCCTGTTGATGCCGGTGCCTGCCTCCCCCTGCCAGGCGGCTGTGCATGGCTGAGGATCAGCCTCCCGTGTGGCTGCACTTGGGGCTGGGAGGCATTGCCTCACGTGTGACTTTTCTGTGCAGATCATGTATCACTCGTTGGGTCTCCAGATCTCAGGGTGGGCGTGGGGCCTCCCAGGCTGCAGCTTTCCCTTCTCCTCCTGCCCTTCTTCCCCCTGGTCTCCTGGGTCTTTGCCCCCCTCTTCCTGCTCTCCTGGCCCCTCTCAAACTCAGTTTCCCCAATCATGAGAAGGGACGTAATGTTGGAAAGCTGTGCCTCCCTGGATGGAGACAAGTGGCAGGCTGGACACCCCAGAGGGACCCACAAAATGTAAACGAAGCCTGACTCTCTCCCGAGACCTTGGGCTTCGGGTTAGGGAGGAAAAGGGCTGGAGTGGGAAGGAGTGGGGCTCAAGTAATTAAAGGAGCAGCTGCGGCAGCTTGGCCCTCCTGCTCCCACTGCTTTCCATGTGCATCCTGGAGCCCCAGGACCTTCCAGAAAGCTCCCTTTCCAAGAAAGGGAGTTTTTTTCTCTAGGTCTTGTAGAGGAGCTGAGCAGCAGCAGCACGGTTTGGTGGTCTGCAAGGCTGTGCCTGGGTTTAATGGGGTCTTCAGCCTGTACCTGCCCGGGGCTGATTCCCTGCTGCAGGCTCAAGCCTGGGATGTCAAGGACCCCAAGGAACCTTGGAGGCCTCTTCCTCCCTAGCTTGTCTTTTGAGTGAAGTGTTTGGAAGTCTCTCGCTCTCTCTCCCTCTCTCCTCTGGTCCCTTTCTCCCGCTCTCTGGGCCACTAGGCCCCTGATAACACTTGGAAGGCACTATCGGCCCAGGAGCACCCTCCTGCCTGGCCCGTGGGTCTGCTCCACACTGACGGTTGGCAGCCGGGACCGTGTGATAAACTTATCAGGCCAAACCTGAGCGTGCCGGGTGGGAACACGCCCTGCCCCAGATTTCCCTGCTGCATCCCTGCAGCCCCCATCCCCCGGGAACCCTAGGTCCTGCCTGGCTCTGGGCCAGGCCCAGCTCCAGTCAGACACCCATGGAGGTGGTCCCGGGTGGCCCCTGTCCCAGGCCAGGGGAAGAACTGGGGCCCCTGTGAGGAGTCACAGTTCTGGTGTCCACCTTGCTGTTCCCAAGGCAGGCTCTCACTCTACCTACCTTGGAGGTCCTGCCCCAGCTGCTAAGAAGGAGTTGGGTGGTTGCAATACCCATCCTAAACTTAGTGGGGACCTAGTAGGTGGTGGCCCCAAAGGATGGGACCCAGCATCTGCAGGGAGGTGGCCCGTGGAGCAGCGGGGTGGGGGCCAGGCAGCCAGCACTTGTAAAACAGAAAGGCATTTGCCTGCAAGACTGTGCATTGCAGTACAGGGGCCCGAAGGGGCCTGCAGCTTTGAGGGAGGGGACGGAGACACAAACCTAGAGGCCAGGAAATTATATTTCAGCGGAGAGAGTCTTTTTTGTCGTGTCAGTGGTAATGTTATCATGCACTCCCAGTACAGAAAAATAAAACATACACACTAAAAACTAGGAAGAAAAAAGACACTGCCCTTTATCCTTGTACACTTCCTTCCGTGTGTGTGTGTGTGTGTAATTAACAAAATGGAATCATGGGCTGTATACTGATTTCTTAAACCACATTTTCACTTAAGATATCAATAGAATTTATTCAGCAAGATTATTTTCTCTTCTATTTATTTAGTTGCCAAAAAACTACAACAAATGCAAGTTTCTTCCTTTTTTTTTTTTTTTTCTTTTTAATTTTGAGATGAAGTCTCACTCTGCTGCCCAGGCTAAGATGAAGTCTCACTCTGCTGCCCAGGCTAGAGTGCAGTGGCGCGATTTCTGCTCACTGCCCCCAGGGTTCAAGCGGGTCTCCTGCCGAGTAACTGGGATTACAGTTGCCTGTCAAAGTTTTGTATTTTTAGCAGAGATGGCATTTCACCATGTTGGTCAGGCTGGTCTCAAACTCCTGACCTCAAGTGATCCGCCCGTCTCGGCCTCCCAAGGCACTGGGATTACAGGCGTGAGCCACCTCGCCCTGCTGCAAGTCTCTTTACAGTGGCATTGAGAGTAAAATTTAACCCTGTGTTCCAGCCCCAGAAACAACTATCAGCAGTGGTTTTGTGGACTTTCTTCAGATGTGTTTTAGTAAGAGACACAGGCAGGTGCTTCACAGGCCCTGCACGCTGGCATGCCACATGCATTCTTTGCTTCACAGCAGCCTTATAAATTCCTCCCCCGGGTAGGCCTTCTAAAGCATGCTTGCTCCTTTTCCTGGCCGTGTGGTCATCTGCTGCACCAGTTGTGTGGCCAGCCTCCTCCCATGGGCATTAGAATGGTTCCGATTTTTTATTTTTTGTTTTTGCTGTCATTATAAACAGGCTGCAAAGATGCTCTTGTAGCTGAATCTTCGTTCCCATCTGTAACTACTTCTCAATTTTTTTTTTTTTTTTTTGAGACAGAGTCTTGCTCTGTTACCCAGGCTGGAGTGCAGTGGTGTGATCGCAGCTCCCTGCACCCTCTGCCTCCCAGTCCGCCTCTGGGGTTCAAGCAATTCTCCTACCTCAGCCTCCTGAGTAGCTGGGATTACAGGCGCACCCCACCACAGCCAGCTAAGTTTTTTTATTTTATTTTATTTTTATTTTTAGTAGAGACAGTATTTCACCATGTTGGCCAGCCTGGTTTCGAACTCCTGACCTCCTGATCCACCTGCCTCGGCCTCCCAAAGTGCAGGGATTACAGGCATGAGCCCCATGCTCGACCAATGTTGGGGTCTCTCTATGTTGCCCAGGCCATTCTTGAACTCCTGGGCTCAAGCCATCCTCCCACTTGGCCTTGCAAAGTGCTATGATTCGGCCCATATCCATTTCTTGAAGATACATTCCTAGGAGTGGAATGGAGAGTCATGGGGGAATCACATTTCAAAAGCTTTTCTTATGCACTTGACTTAAGGCTGAGCGGGTTCAGAACAAGAAGAGGGTATTTCAGGCAGAAGAAACACCAGGGGCAAAAGCTCCAGGGTGGGAAACGGCATTGAGAGTTCTCTTAAGGCCATTTGGGAATAGCAGGAAGGGCCCTGCTGCTTGTCCAGCGACCCCAGGAGGCGGGGTGGGGTGCGGCCTCACTGTTCTGGGTCCCGCTCTCCATCCAGGGCCTCCCTCTTCTCCCTGAGCAGCCTCAGCCAGGGAGTGGGGGAAGTGCAGGCCAGGCTGAGGTTGAGGCTGGAGCTGCTGGTGCTCCCGATACTGACAAGACCGGCCTCCAGCCAGTGCCCCTGCTCTGTGGCCCCAGGCCACTCTGCAAACCCACCTGGTCTTCCTTCTAAAGCTCAGTCCATGTCACATCAGCTCCCCTGGGGCTTCGTTCCATAAATCAATGGCTGGCTGCAATGCCTTTAGGAACTCTTGGGGGCCTTCAGTCTCCCCTGATGCACAGCCTGCGCCATGCTCTGCCTGCTTCCTGCACTCCTTCCTGTCTCCTTTGCACACTTCTGGCCAACCTAGATTCTTCTAATGTCTCAGCTCCTTCACCCACGTTGAACTGGGTGGAAACCCCCATAGGGCAGGGATTGCAGAGAGGGCTTTGAAGTCAGGACCCCTGAAGGCCAGGTCCTGGTGAGCAGCTGGGGCTGGGGCTCGGTTCTGTAGGTGACAGGATGAGGGATGTCTGATCTCCAGGGAAACTTCAGGACAGGTCCTGATCTTCTGGGTCATACAGAACCCCGCTTCCTTCCACTTCCTGCCTGCCCCAGCACCCAGTCCTTGCCTCCTTGCCTTGGTCTGTCCAGCCCTGCTTCCAGGCCAGCTAGAAACAGGCTGGGGCCGACACACATGTGTGAGTGCACACACACACACACATCTCCGGGCTCACCCTGGGAGATGCATTTCCCTCCTTATCAGTGATTTCCATGGCTGGCTCACTGGACACCTCCCAGTCTGTCCCTTAGGAGGCCCTGGCCCTGGGCCTGGTTGCCCTGGGCCTGGTTACCCTGGGGGATGTGGCCTGCTTGAAAGAGGGGCTTCTCTTGCATCCGGAGGGAATGCGGAGTGCAGGGACTGAGGTGTAGCCTGAAGCTGTCACCACGAACAGAACATTTTATCTGAAAATTAATTCAGATGTTGCATTCCACTCCCTAATGTGGCTGGATAGTTTTAATATTAAAATACTGGTTTTGTTAATTGCCATCGAGTAAGCTGATATTCCGGTTCATGTCGCAAGCAGCATCCTGAGGTCTCATGCGTCCGCATCCAACCCTGGGAAGCAGGGGATCAGTGCCACAGTCTAAGGAACCCTCCCACTCCACCCAGCCACCCACCCCCCAATATTCTCTGCACAGGGAGCCCCCCGGAGTCATGCAATCCAGAGGCCCCGGTGGGAAGGCCACCCGACTGGGGCTGGAAAACCTGAGTTCTGTCATACTTTGTCGTTAACGGCAATGTGGCCTGGGATTAGCAGCTGTCCTCTCTGGGCCTCTGTTTCCTTGTGTGGCACGTGGAAGCCAGGACAGTCTCCACGGGGCTGGACAGTGCCTTCCTGGTCACATTGCAACTCTGGTGGCAGGAAGTGTAGGCCAGGTGATCAACCACAGGGAGCCGACAGGAAGTGGAGAATCCGTGGGAGAGCTTGAACTCCCCTCAAATCACAAACTGCAGGTGGGTGGTGCCCCACAGCACCTTCTGGGTCACCTCCCTGCCCCAGTGTCATAGGCACAGCCTCTGCATCCAGAAGGAGACAGAACCTCCAGGGAACTCTGCTCCCACTGGTGCCCGTCTGCAAGGCTTCTCCAGGGCCGCCTTCTCCTGGGAGCTCCCAGCTCTGCACATGAAGCCATCCTGCAGCGGCTTCTGAAGGATGAGGAAGGGGCAGCTGTACCACCTTCTGGCTCAGCGCAACCCCCAATCCCCAATCCACGGCTTCAGCAGGGCCAGGGAGCCCAAGCCAAGCCTTCCCAGCCAATGCAGAATCTTCCTCTAGAAGCAGGTGTGACTACCTGCCCTCTTTCTCTGCTATATGCAAATAGAGATCCCCCCCACCTGCCCTCTTTCTCTGCTATATGCAAATGGGGTTCCAGCCCCCCAGTGCTCTGAGGCTACTGTGACCTCCCTCTGGCGGCACCCCACACACTCACTTACTGGAGGAGGCCGACAAGCTTAATCTGGATCTCACCAAACCTCAGTCTATGAAGAAGGAACCTTGTCTGGCTTCCCCTTGCAGCTTGGCAACTCCTTCTTGCCCCACCCTGCTGCAGAAGTGGCTGAAATCCTGATATTGGTTTGGTTTTGTTTAGCAAACAGGGAGTATGCAAAGCAGCTCTCAATCCGTGTGTGTGCATGCGCATTGGAGATGAGTCAGGAGCCCAGGAGCCCATTCCAGACCTGGGCCCAGAAGTGTGGCCTTGGGCAAGGCCCTTCCTTCTCTGGGCTTCACTGTCCTCCTGGACCAGAGGAGAGATGGGAACAGGTGGTCTCTAAGGCTTTGCTGGCTCTGGTGCTCTGGCCACCAGGGTCCCTCTTCTGATTTCAAGAGCTGGATTTTAAGACAGGACACCCACAGGGAGCCAGCTGAAGAGGCTAGACCACCCTCCCATGCAAATCCCAAACCCACCCGCACACCTGACAGGTTTGTTTAGAGGCATTCTGGCTAAAGGAAATGGGAAGAGCCTCTGGCAGGAAATGGATGTCAGGGTTCAGCCCAGCCAAATGCAGAGCCTGGGAGTGGGTGAGAATTCCAAGCCCCTGGCACACCAGAGGAGAGAACTGGAAGAAATACCTTTGGGTCTCAGTGGGAGAGGCTTCACTCCAGGAAGAGAGCCTCCACTCGGAATCGGTTTTCTGATCCCAACTCTGCCTTTGCCTGCTGTGTGACTTCGGGGAAGTAGGCCAACCTCTCCCTCTCTCTCTGGTTCCCAAATTAACCCTGGGGAAACACTTCATACCCAGATCCCCCCCCTTGGGATGGACACGTGTGTTACACATGATAGGCTCTAAGAAGCATTTGCAATAAAGGATTTCACTGAACATGAACCCAGAGTTCCTCCCAGTTATCTGAGCGTTGTGATCTCTACTTTGTCTAAAGCAAACGAACCCTTGGAGGCTGGTGGTGTGTGCCTGGGGAGCACCGGAACGGGGCCGAGGCATGTCCAGCCAGCCCCGTGGGCCTGTCTGCAGTCACGAGCATGGGTCTGTGGACTTGTCATTCCCTTCCCTGATGGTCAGTGTGAACAGCTTCTAGTCTGACCCATGTCTGCGCTGTCCCCCGTGGATGGGAATCGGGCCTTCGCATGGGACATCTGCCATTGCATGACAGGTTAAGCCTCACAAGTTGACATGTGCTCAAACACACGTTCAACGAGTCGGTTCACGAACCCAAGGCTAAATCACACTATCCACAGAAACTATCTGACAGTAGCAGCGTTTCTATGGAAAGAATCCTTCTTTCTCTAGGAAAGGATAAGCCCTAGTATTTATTTATTTATTTTTATGGCTGACATTTCTGAGCCTCAGTTGCCCCCTCTGGAAAATGAGAGAATGACATTTCATGGCAGAGGGTTGTGTGGATTAGAGACAATGCGTGGAAACCCTTGGCTTAGCTCAGTACCTCAAGTTCATTCAGAAGTGTCCATGGCTGTGGGCTGTGAGCAGGGGGGCGGCGGGAGCTCAGACAGAAGACCCCCTACCGAGGGGAAAGTTACCCACATGTAACTGCCATTCAGTGTTCAATGGTTCCTAAGCTGTAAGCAAGGAGACTGAGTTGCTCGGTATCAAAGGAGAAGGAAGACCTCTGGCTGGATGACCCAGGGAGGCTTCATGGAGGAGACGGCTAAGTAGGCCTTGCAGGATGGATGGGACTTCAGAAAGGGGTGTTCACAACTCAGCAGTACTTATACGTGCTGGGCTGGCCCTGCATGCCACTTTGTAAGAATGGTCTCAGCGAATCGGTGGAAGAGACTGCTGCATTTGCCATTTTACAGAGGAGGAAGCTGAGCCCCAGAGAGGTTCAGGAACTCACCTGAAGTCACACAGCTAGCCAGATGCAGCACCAGGCTTAATTAACTTCAGCACACCTGCAAAGTCCCTTTTGCCATATAAGGTCATGTTCACAGGTTCTAGGGTTAGGGTGTGGATATCGTCTTTGGGGCCCTTATTCAGCTGACCATGGTGATTATGTTAAGGACCTGGAGATGGGACGAAGTATACCTGAGCTCAATGTAATCAGAAGGGTCCTTCTAAGAGAGAGGCCAGAAGGTCAAAGGCAGAAGACGAAGACGCGATGACGGAAGCAGAGGTCGGAGTGACGTGCTTTGAAGGCAGAGGAAGGGGCCAAGAACAGAGGAATACAGATGGCCTCGAGAAGGAGAAAAAGACAGGAAAACAGACCCTCCTGGGAGCCTCCCACAGGAAGGAAGGCAGTCCTGCAAACACCTTGATGTTAGCCCATGAGACTCATTTTGACTTCCTGGCCTCTAGAATTGTAAGAGAATAAACGTGTGTTGTTTTAAGCCGCTAAGTTTGTGGTCATTTGTCACAGCAGCCACAGGAAAACAGATACTGCCCCAGCTGCACTGGCCTTGCCCACCCCTGTGGCCTTGTCGCACGGGCCCCTTATGCTTGCTACCGGCTCGTCAGCGGGTCTGTGCACCTGGGGGCCGAGTACGGGTCTCCACAACGTGCCTATGAGCGCCTCCATAGCCTTCTCTGCTCCTCAAGCCTCCCCGCATCACTCCCCAAAGCCTCGTGCAGTCACCCCAGACCTCGAAGTCACTTAATAAATGCTGGTCACATGGCAGCAAATCTGTGTCTTTAATTTTATTGACAGCAATTGAGAGAACAGGCTTTTGACAGCAGTGACTGCCAGTTTCTCCAGCCTCATGGCCTGGCTGTAGAACTGGAATCCCCAGTGGCCAGCTGAGTGCTGGTCAGAAGTAGGGGACAGTCAGCACATCTGGCCGAAGCAGAGGGGGTGCCAGGCCTCTGACTGGGGTGGGAGGCAGCTCCGACTCTCTGCCTGTTGCAGCCAGAAAGAGGTCCACTAAAATCCAGGGTGACCAGGTCCCAGCTCAGTGGGCAGCAGGCCTCTCCGTGGGTCCCAGCTCTGGTCTACTCACATCCTTGTCTCCCTGTGGGTATTCTACCTTTCTGTGCTGTGCTAAAGGAAGGCAACTGATCACACCTGGAAACAACTTTTGCTCAGAAAGACCCAGGCAGGCTCCCACACTTGGCAGCAGGAGAAATGTTGATCCAGAGAGGGAAAGTGACTTGCCCAAGGTCACAGAGCAATTCTGTGAGTCTCAAAACAAGCTGGAAGACTCCTGTCCAGTCCCATCTCCAGGAGACTGGAGATCTGGGCATGTGAGGCTGGCCTCCAGATGACAGGACTGCAGGGCGGGCTGGCCAGGAGCTGGGAGCCGGCGCAGCCTCACTTGAGATTGTGCTGGCTCTCGCGGTGCCGCCGCAGGTCCACCTTGCGCTGGAAGCCCTTGGCACACAGCTCGCAGCTGAAGGGCTTGAAGCCCGTGTGCTTGCGGCTGTGGGTGATGAGGTTGGAGCTCTGGCTGAAGGCTTTCCCACACACCTGGCACTTGTGCGGCTTCTCACCTGCAGGGAGGGCAGCGTGGCACAGCAAGGGCAGTGTCAAGGCCTCCTCACCAGGCCTACCGCTCCCTGGCCCCACACCCAGCTTCGTTTTCCAATACCTCTCTCTGTTGTCTCTCATGGCCAACTCACATTCACTTTAGAAAATAATTAGAAAAGAGAGAGAAGCAAAGATACAACTCGGACCCTCCTCCCACCTGTACTGGATTATAGGGTGGTTAGGGGCAGTGGGCGAGTCATCTTGTTTATCAACACAGCCCCAATCCTGGTACACCTGGCACAAAAGAGGCACTCAGCTAATAGCAAGGAGGGAATGAATAAGCAAATGAATGAACAAATGAGTGAACAAATGAATGAGTGGGTGAACAAATGAGTGAGCAAATGAGTGAACAAATGAATGACCAAGTGAGTGAATGAGTGAATAAATGAATTAGCAATTCATCTGCTACTCTCACTTCTGCCATGAGATCACCAGTGTTGAGATGTTGCTGTTTCCACCCTGTATTTTTTCCAGGCATTAAGTGCACTTAAGTAGGCCAGGCAGCCAGCTCTCCATCAGCAGTGGCCCTCGACTTTGTAACTAGACCCCACCCCCAACCTCACACCGGGGGCCTTTGATGCATCTCTCAGTGAAAGGTGCAGGTGCTCCGCCCAGGGGACTCCGGCCGGCCGGGTGGGACTCACCCGTGTGGATGTAGGTGTGCTTCTTCATGTCCGACTTCTGGTGGAAGCGCTTGCCGCAGAACTGGCAGGGGTAGGGCCGCGTGTCTGAGTGGATGAGCAAGTGGGTGGACAGCGTGGACGAGCGCTTGAAGGCCTTGCCACACATGCGGCACTCGAAGCTGCGCTCCTGCCGGAGGAAACGAGGCCCCGGGGGGTCAGGCGCAGGCGCAGGACTGGACCCGGCCGGGATGCCCTGTGGAACAGGACAATCCATTGGGGGTGCCCCGAGGACAGGGCCTGGACGGGCAGGACCAGGGACCCCTCATCTCTGCCTCTCAGGAGGAACTGGGGCTTGGAGCCTCTTTCGCCTCCTGTGGGACTTTTCCTTGTAATTTTCACAGTATCCCGCTCAAAATAAACCTCAATAAATGTTTGTTGATTGACTGATGGACTGACTGATCTGAGAGGTTTTTTAGGGGTTCACATTTCATGACCATTAACCCAGAGTGAGTTCCTTGAGGCAGGGATGGTTGTGGTCTGCACAGAGGTTTAGTTAAGAGTCTGAAGTCTGTTAAGGGCAGGTGTTGGAGGCCCAGACTCAGGAAGGTGGGTTCTAGGGGACCCCCCCCTATTCGTGTCACTCGTAGGGGCAGGGAGAGGGACCCAGCCGCAGCCCCCAGGCTCCCTGGGGAAGCACAGAGAAGGAGGCTGGGAGTCCTGCGCTGGGCCAGGTGCCCACCTGGGAGTGAACGTGCGTGTGCTGCTCCAGGCTCACGGCATGGCCGAAGGTTTTGCCACAGATGTCACAGGCGAAGGGCCGGGTCCCACTATGGGAGCGTCGCACATGCACTTCGAGCCCGTGAGGGGTGGAGAACACCTGGGAACAGGGACAGCGTGTGAGGCCACTGGGGGCTGCAGAGACGGGGGCAGGCCTGGGGTCCCGTGGTCTCTTCCCTGCCCAGCTCCGGCCAAGGCTGGGTACACAGGGGAAGGGGCACTGGATTGCCGGTTCTGCTGCTTGTTTGCTGTGTGTCCCAGGGAGGTCCTTTTTTCTCTCTGTGGCTATCTCCCATCTGCAAAGTTGGACGTGAGAGAGGGAATCTGGAACCCCCTCCTTGCCTCACCTAAAGGCTGAATAGCCTAGTGGTTAAGAGCTGGGAGTGCCAGAGCCAGGTTTGAGTGCTGGTTCTGATATCTACTTGCTGTCTGATCATGGAAATGACTTAACCTCTCTGAACCTTAGTCCTTCACTGCCTCCTGGCACTCATGGCTGTCAATTGCTTCACACAGGGCCAGGAACATGGTTGGAGCTCCATGATTGGTGATGAAGACGAACATTTTGAATCCTTAATCCCACCAGAGTCCCAACATTCACAGCACAGGGAATGCCCAGAGCTGCCAGTGCACTGGAGAGCGGGTGCAGAGAGCGGGCCATGTGCCCACCCCCACCCCTCGCTGCCCACCTTGTTGCACTTCACGCAGTGGTACACGTCCATGCCCGGGGAGTAGCGGAGGCTGAAGTCCAAGGGGGGCTCGGTGCTGGGCACCAGAGGGCTGCCATACAGGCTGACGGAGTGCTCCAGGAAGGCTGACTGCATGGTGGAGGGGGCCTGCCGGTAGCTGTGGCCATAGGTTGAGGTCAGGGTGTCCCAGGAGAAGCTGGGCTTGTAGAACGGGGGTGAGTCAGACAATGGAGAGTCCCCATCCTGGGGTCGGGACAGCACAATAGGGCCCTCTGTGGAGATAGGAACACACGCCTGGTTACTCATTTAAACACAGGGTGCCGGGTGCAGTGGCTTACACCTGCAATTCCAGTACTTTGGGAGGCTGAGGCAGGTGGATGACTTGAGGTCAGGAGTTTGAGGTCAGGAGTTTGATGACTTGAGGTCAGCCTGGCTAACATGGTGAAATCCCGTCTCTACCAAAAAAATACAAAAATGAGCCGGGTGTGGTGGCTCACACCTATGATCCCAGCTGCTAGGGAGGCTGAAGTGGGAGAATCGCTTAAACCCAGGAGGTGGAGGTTGCAGTGAACTGAGATCAGGAGTTGCAGTGAACTGAGATGACTTGAGGTCAGGAGCTTGAGGTCAGGAGTTTGATGACTTGAGGTCAGCCTGGCTAACATGGTGAAATCCCGTCTCTACCAAAAAAATACAAAAATGAGCCGGGTGTGGTGGCTCACACCTATGATCCCAGCTGCTAGGGAGGCTGAAGTGGGAGAATCGCTTAAACCCAGGAGGTGGAGGTTGCAGTGAACTGAGATCACACCACTGCACTCCAGCCTGGGCAACAGAAGGAGACCCTGTCTCAAAAAATAAAATGAAATAAAATAAACACAGGGTGCCTACTCCACACCACCCTCCACCCCCCAACCCCCTTTATGACCTCATGTGACGAGTTTTAGGGTGTCAACCCAAATACTTACTGTTGGGGGTGTCTGTGTCCTCACTGCACCTCCTCAGCTTTTCCAGCCCCCACCATCACTCCAGAGTGCCCATCTCACCCCTGCATGGACCGGACCAGCTGCTGCTTCTGACCTATTCCCCCATCTAAGCTCACATCTGAGGATTAGCTCCCTGTCTGGGAGGTCCAAGCAGAAGCCACAGAGCCCGGGCTGCATCCAGAGACTTCATGGGTCCTTCCTGACTCCAGGGCCCCAAGGGACCTGCTGCAAGAGTTCCTTCCTCCTTCCTCCCCTTGGCACTCCCTGGGGAATGACTGGGGGTTGCAGCTGGGTACCTGGTGCCGGGACCATCCTGGCCAAGTTCTGGTCCTGCTCCGGCTCCGGCTCTCGTTTGAGGCTGGTCCAGTCCAGGCACTGGCTTGGTAATAGGGTGCTGAGGACAGGGCTGTTGCTGGGGGCCTGGTCTCTGGCCACTGTGGGGAGATAGGACCATCGGCATCAATAGTTGAAGCTTCTGGAAAGCCCAGAGGGGCAAGGAGGGCACTCTCTTCCTAGGAGGAGGAGGCCCAGAGAGAGACCCACTTGCTTTTACCTCTGGCCGCTCACACTCCGGGGCTCTGCCCAGGGCAGAGGGGCAGGCAGAGACCAAGAGGAGACCCTGGGGAAGACTTTAGAAAAGTCTACTTTTCTGAGCAACCTGACTCCTGCTGTAGATTGGGCCTCCAGTGAGGCCCCACGAGTCAGTAACTGAGAACTAGCTCCAACCTAAGACTTTTGTCTCCCAGCAGGGCAGAAGGGATGAGGGCATCCTTCTTTCATCTGCTCCTTTCATCTGCAACCCATATTTGCCACACTCCTGCTTCCAGATTTGGAAGAAGAGGCTGCTGCAGGAGGGACACCACCACACTCCCATCACCCAGAGCAGAGAGCCCCCGTGGGTGCAACAGGGGCCAGCTGGGCTCTGACTCACCCGGGGTAAGGGCAGGAGGCCAGAGCGGTTCATCCTCCTGCACACGGGGCTGGTGGTAAGTGTGAGCCTTCTTGCTCTTCACCAGGAAGGAGCGTGGCATTCTCAGTGTGCACTCCACACCTGCAAGGGGGGTGTTGGGAGCAGTGACGAAGGACAAGAGAACAGTACCCCTCCGTATCTCAGAACCTCAACTGGGTATAGAGATCAAACACCAGCTATACCCAGTTGAATAGTGGCGCCCAAAGTTCATGTCCACCCAGAACCTGTGAATGTGACCTTATTAGAAATAGTGTCTTTTTGCAGATGTAATCAAGCTATGATGAGGTCATTCCGGGTTAGGATGGGCCCTGAATTTGTATGATTAGTATCCTTATAATAAGAGGGACTTCGGAAGGCCAAGGCGGGTGGATCACCTGAGGTCGGGAGTTCGAGACCAGCCTGGGCAACATGGTGAAACCCTGTCTCTACTAAAAATACAAAAACTAGCCTGGCGTGGTGACGCATGTCTACAATCCCAGCTATTCAGGAGGCTGAGGCAGGAGAATCGCTTGAACCTGGACGTGGAGGTTGTAGTGAGCCAAGATCGCTCCACTGTACTCCAGCCTGGGCAACAAGAGTGAAACTCTGTATCCAAAGAAGAAGAAGGAGGAGGAGAAGGAGAAGGAAGGAGGAGGAGAAGGAGAAGGAAGGAGGAGGAGAAGGAGAAGGAAGGAGGAGGAGGAGGAGAAGGAAGGAGGAGGAGGAGGAGAAGGAAGGAGGAGGAGGAGGAGAAGGAAGGAGGAGGAGGAGGAGAAGGAAGGAGGAGGAGGAGGAGAAGGAAGGAGGAGGAGGAGGAGAAGGAAGGAGGAGGAGGAGGAGAAGGAAGGAGGAGGAGGAGGAG